>SNQJ01S0020366.1:16567-35218 GCA_010110895.2 Picea sitchensis | reverse complement strand
CTACCCCCCACCTGGAGTCCAAGAATTCCAGGTAGCTTCTACCCTCACCCTTCCCAACATGGTTCTTTCCATCCCTGTATGGTATCTCCACTCACCCACTATGGTTCCTCCACCATCTCTCCCTCCTCAAACAGAGGGATTACCGATGCAGATCCCAGTACAGGCTTATACCACGCCACCCCCACCCCCAACCGACATCAATACCACCACAACCAGGGGAAGATGAAAGAAGAATGATCCCATAGCTCCAGTCCCTCCTCAAGCTCAACCTCCTTGCGCCCTATGTGAAAGAGTACACCCCACTAACCGATGTCCTACGCTTCCCCAATTACACAATCTTATCCATCTCCCTAAAGCAACCCCATTTATTACCACTCCACCAAGTACCTCTAATTCTACTATAGAGTCCTCAACCACATGCAAGAAAGGGTTACAAACCAATTTCGCTTGTTCCATATGCTTAGAATATGGCCATTACGCTCATCATTTCCCAGCTCTACCTCAATTCTGCCAAACATTAGAAGCAGTATGCCACACATCTTGGCCTGAGCCCTCTCAGGCACTGCCCACTGATGCTCACATTACTAACATTCGTTATATTTCTTTGTCAATCCCTGAGCGAATGAGATATCATCCACAATGTATTGAAATTTGGTTTATGTCCAATGAACCATCACACCTTGCACATGATATGCCTTCTACGTCCTCATCCCTTGAGACCAATGACACTTCTCCGGTGATGGTTCCCCCTACCATCTACCATGATCCTCTCTATTCTCACACTTTCCATTGCGTCAAAGATATCTTAGAGGAAATTACTACCCCTAATTTCCCAAGGAATGTGCTCCATCATCGAGCACTTTTTCTCTCACAAGAGGTCTTTCACCCTCCTGATCAAGCCTCCCTATGCACAATCGAAACCAAGGGTTTTATTCCTCCAGGGCATATTGACTGGTTCAAAACCCTATCCCTTCCCTTGATGATTTTGAAGAAGGAAACATGGCCAACATCTCCCCCACAGTCAAAATTGACATTTCCATTAAGCCATGCATCATAGAAGAGATCACCATGGGCGCTGCATGCTCCCCTGAAGAAATCATTGCTTACAAAGATCTCTTTCAGGAATACCGGGATATTTTTGCTTAGTCATATATGAATATGCCTGGCCTCGATCCTTCTATAGTCAAACATCAAATTGAAACATGGTTGGATATCACCCCTGTTCGTGAAAAGAAATGCCCCTGTTCATTTACCCCATTGCGTACACTTCTTGGGTCTCCAACCCCATCCCTGTCAACAAAAAACATGGAACTATTCATGTTTGCATAAACGTTCGTGACCTCAACCAGGCTTGTCCCAAAGACAAATTCCCAACCCCCTTCATCAACCAAATAATAGATGATTGTTCCATCCATGAGGCACTGTCCTTTATGGATGGGTACTCCAAATACAATCAAATTCAAATCCACCCAACAGATCAGTGCAAAACCACTTTTACAACCCCTTGGGGTACCTTTGCTTATTGCATCATACCCTTCGGACTCAAAAATGTCAGTGCTACGTTCCAATGGGCCATGACCTACATTTTTCATGATATTTCTAGCATCATTATCACTTATTTGGATGACGTCACTACTCAATCCAAAAATCAAACCCAACATTTAGACGACTTACGCATTGTTTTTCGAAGATGTTCCAATATAATATCCTCTTGAACCCCCTCAAGTGTGTCTTCTGTGTCACTATCGTGCGCCTCCTCGGGTTCATTATATCCCAACACTAAATCACTGTGGACCCTCTCAAGGTCCAAGCTATCACATAAATTCCACCACCTAGGACTTTACGTCAACTTCATAGCCTACAAGGAAAATCCAACATTTTATGTCACTTTTTCCCAGACTACGACACTCGCTCACATGGTTTTCCCCTCTTACCATGCCATGATATCCCATTTTGATGGGATGAATATGCTCAAACAAATTTTGATGATTTAAAAGCTTCCCTATCCAATTCCCCTTTGATTAGTCCCCTAGACTATGATTGCGATTACCTCCTCTACTTATCAGCATCTACTGTTTCAGTTGCAGGAGTCCTCATCCAATTAGGGGATGATGGGCGTGAACATGTGATTTACTACATTAGTAAAAACCTTTCAGGACCACCCTTAAAGTATAATCATGATGAAAACCTTGCATTATCATTTTTCCTCGCAATCCAAAAACTGCAGCATTACATTCTGCTTTGAACTACCAAGGTCGTGGCAGATTCCAACCTTGTGCAATACTTGCTCAACCGACAACAGATCAACAATTTTTTTTCCCGATGGATCATTATCCTCCAGGAATACGATCTAGATTTACCCACTCCCAAAAGGAAGAAACCTTTGGTCCTCGCCAACCTCATTACGACTTTTCCCTCATACGCCAAATATTTCCCCATCAATGAAGATTTCCCCGATGAACACCTCTTCATCATCTCCTCAGATGATCCCTAGTACGATGACCTTCTCGTCTACCTTCGTACATAAAATTTTGGGTCTCACCTCTCTAGAGATGATCATAGATGCACTCACCATCGGGCTCCACGATACCTCCTCATCGATGACATTCTTTATTGATGCAGCGTTGATACCATCCTTTGGCGATGTCTTGCCATTGACGAAGCTCATAGAGTCTTGAATGATTTCCACAATGATTTTTGCGGTGTTCACCTCTCGGGTATGTCTACCACCCAAAAAATCATTCGAGCATGATACTTCTGGCCCACTTTGTTTCATGACTGCATCCACTCTATCAAGCAATGAAATAAATGCCATCTTTATGCAAACAAAGTAGGAGATCCACCAACTCTTCTACACCCAGTCATCACAATCGACCCCTTTAGTAAATGGGGCATAGATTTCATGACTTTCCATCCTCTATACAATAATGGAAACAAGTACATTATCATGGCAGTGGATTATTTTTCCAATTGGGTCGAAGCCATGCCCACATTTAAAAACATTGCTGACACAACAACACATTTTTTCTTCAACCATGTCATTACCCTTTTCGGAGTCCCGCAACAGTTAGTTTCAGATCATGGTAAACATTTTGAGAACGAGATCTTTGCAGAAATATCCTCAAAATTAGGCTTCACCCATCATTTTTCTTCCCCATACTACCCTCAGTCCAACGGACAGGTTGAGGCTGCCAATAAATTCCTAAAAACCATGCTACAATGAACCATCAAAAAACATAAGACCAACTCTCATCATATGTTGTTTTCCGCTTTATGATATTATCACACGACAACTAAAACTACCACCAGTTATACACCGTTCCACCTTGTCCATGGGATCAAATCCACCCTCCCTATCGAGTGCAAAATCCCAACATTATGCACTTCCATAGAGCTCATAGTTGACACTACTCCAATGGAGCAGTGCCTACTGACCTTAGAGTCACTTGATGAATACCATCGATCTTCATTACAACATAATGAGGCAGCTAAAAAATGATCCAAAGCCACCTTCGACCACCATGTCAACCTTCGCTCATTTAACGGAGGTGATATTTTGTTAGCCTATGATATCTCCCATGACACTCTCGACCATGGGAAATTTGAGTCATTATGGCACAACCCCTTCATCATCCAAAATTTCCTCACTAAAGGCGCCTACATCTTGGCCTCTCCCGAAGGCTCCCCCCTCAAATAACCCATCAACGGGTTGTACTTAAAGAAGTTCTATGCCTAAGCATATCCCCCCTACCTTAGATTTCTCCATATGCACATTTGTATAGTTTTTATTCTTCTTTTACATCAACCACCACTCCTCATGTATGATCTATCACCCATGTTGTTGACAGATGCATCATCCATTAGCCTACCACATTGGTTACGCTGATGGTGCCAGCCGCTGGATCCAGAGTCTCACTTCAGCCACTTGGGCCCTCTATACCCCCTAACATGAACTACTCCATTCTAGTGGCATATTCTTAGGCTCGACCACCAACAACCAAGCCGAATATGATGTCATCATTGGTCTCCTCGCCAAGGCCAGTCACCGCCACATTCGTTACCTTAATGTTCTCTTAGATTCCCAGCTTGTCATCTTGCAGCTCAACAACGTGTATCATGTTCACAATCCTTACCTATTCCACAAATAACTGCAAGTTAGACTCCTATATCACAACTTCGATTCCATCACATTTACACATATTCTAAGAAACCTCAATCAAGTAGCGGATCATATGGCTAACCTAGTATTAGATTGGCATTTATCACATTAAAAACATCACATACATAGCATGATATATCTGTCAAATAAATCAAAAGACATCACAACCATAAACATAAAACACAAAGACAAGAATTATCACCAATATATCCACCATATATATCATAAAGGTCATCATTGTTTTACAATATATATATATATATACACATCTTCCCTAAGGATCATAAGTCTCATCATCCCTATGAGCACAAAACTAGGTATCAAAAACCCTATAAAAAATCAGGCCCACAAACCCATACATCTTAGCTCGACACTCACAGTTCCCCTAGAGTTCCCCCCCAGGTCCCTTGTTAGCCAGAGGTACCCCAATAGCTGGGGGCACTCCAGGTCCAGGAGGGATTCGACCAGTCATAGCTGCCTCCTCCTCCGCTGCCCTGCGGATCAACACCCGCCACTTTGTCGATACTCCTACACACTGGTCCAAGACCTCATCATCCTCAATATGGGACCATATGCCCTCTGGAACCCCCTATAGGACCCACTCGAACTGTCAACGAAGATCCTCTAAGATGGCTGCCGCATACCCCTGTGGCTCTCTAGATGGCCCTGAATCGACATCATCTCGTCGAAGCATCTGCCCAGCCCTCACCTCTGCTATCTCCTATCAAGATGACTCCTATATGACCTCATCCTCTCGACCCCAGGGTCCAACATCTGCAAAAGAAACCCAGATATAATGTCAACATCCATACACATATCTTCTCAACGCTATCTACCAAAATCAAAAGGATAGATAAAGCACATACCTCTATGATCCGAGTCCTCCCCATGAGGTAGCACCATGTCTGGATCATGTTTGTAGTCCATACCAGTGTATGGAAACATTAAACACCTACGACATTTTCTTCCACACTCGTGCAACTGTGGCCGTAAATTAATGACCACCCTCCCCTCCTCCATGTCAGGCCAAAAAATGTGCCCACTGCATCAATTGAGGCTCTCATCATGACATCGATGCCAATAGAATCCGCAGGTGAAATAGGGGCACCCTCTCCAAAAACCAAGCCACCAAAACTGAACCAAACACAAAATCATCGGAATCGACACACCGACACTGGTTCAGTTGGGACACCATTTGGGTATGCATCAACACACCCCATGCAAATAGGTCTCCATCCAAGACCTCCTCAACCACACTCAACTTCCCACCTGTGATCCATTGAGTGCACAAGGATCCATAAATACTCACCACCATGGCAACTATGCACTCTATCAACAGGTCATTTAGGGCTTCAATCCACACTGTCGAACCTGACATAGGGTTCAACCTAGAAAAATGTCTTGTCGTGATGGTCTCTACCCTGTCCTCCCATGGTAGATGGGGATCCACGACCAATTCCCTCCCCCAGAATGGGAATCCTGTCAAAAAGTATATGTCCTATACTGTAGAGAACGTCAACTACTCTCCCCGTACCACAAAACACTGCAGGTAAGTGCTCCACATCCAAATAAAAAATTGTAGTAAGAACTCCTGCAACCGTATCGATAGATAGTCAAAGAAATTCAACAACCCTAAGGCTACCAAGTGTCTACGCACTACCAACTGATCCCTCACAACCTCTATAAATCGATCCCAATATCACTCTCTCTAGTGGACCGACATCATCCCCCACTCTTCTGATCACCTGCATTCACCCAGAAACACCTCCTTAGCCACATCATACATCAAAAATCCTAAACATCAAAAAGTCATACAACCCTCAGCCTGCATACAGTGCATGACTTTCCCCATACAAATGCACATCTATGCATGACTGTTCATCAAAAAACTGCGCACTAATGCACAATTGTCATACTCACAACCGCGTATGGGTGCGCAACTGTCTGTGATATAGGCACGCATCCAATGCATGCCTGTCTATCCAACCCACACACCCATATGAGTAATTGTTACCTACACAACCACACATTATGCGTGGGGTTTCCCATCAGAGTCGCACATTCATTAATGCACGACTATTTGGGAAAAACCTGCACATAATGTGCGGGAAACCGAGTTCTACCCATGCACACATGCACATGTATTCCCCCTTTTATCATGCACTAGTGGGAACCTACCTCAAAAACCCCCTGTATGTCCCTCCATATAGTTCCTAGCTACCCTCCTCCAACTTCACAAAGTACACGATGATAAGGTCGGTAACCTGTCTCTTGCAACTGCTAGATTGGTAGCCCCACTCTCCCATAATATCCAAATCACCTCACAACTCTCTCGCTAGATCAATAATAATGTCGGTGCAAATGAGGTGGCATTGTGGGCCCACCATCCATATATAAGGCCTTTTTCCCAACTTCCACATTTTGGTACAGAAGCCGAGAGCCTTGGTTTTCTGAACCATTCTCGGCCATGAGATCCTGATCCAGCCATCTGCACATTCACATTCCCCGGGTTATCATTTTCACTTCTCTCTGGAGGAGCATATTTTTCACGCCATGTTCATGTATACATGCTCACTTTCAGTTTTATCAAATAGATGCTATATATTATTTATCATCATATATTATTGACGTCGGGTATTTGGTTTTTGTGCAGGTACTTGTTAAGAAAGCTTACACAATTTCATATCCGAGTCACATCCTCTGACCTTTTTCCTTTAGGGTCCCTACATTCGGCTTTGCAGTACCTTTACCTCTGCCATGTATTGGTAATGTCACCCGATAGCATTCTCCCCCACATGAGTTGTCCCATTCATAGTTCCCCTTGGCACTTTGACACTCATGTTGTTTTTTCCCCCTAGGATTGGGAGTCCCAATAGTATTTTCACTTCCAAGAATGAACCCCATACTTCTTCTTATCATATTGGTAACCTTACCAATGGACTCCTGGGTCATATCATCCTTCACTTGGTTCTGTTGACTGCACTCCCACAATTCCTTTAGCCCTCCATCTCATCCACCATCAGTTTTCCCATCTGTAGATTGTTCTCCATCCATTTACCCAATACAAAAACCCATGCATGGCCCCCCCACCCTCTACCAGTTCTCTTTCACAAAATTTTGCTCTAAGTAGGACAATCCATCTTTCACTAGGGCACCCGTTTATGTATTTATATACTGAACCCAAATTATTCTTTACTTTATTTGGTAATTGTATAAAGCCCTTGTTTCCAGCGTATACATATATGTTTTAGTCACCATCCCCGATGGCCTTCTTTTATCTGGCAAAGGAACCCATGTCGCCCTTGTTTGGGGCATCCACCCTTTTTTTCATATAGAGATCTTTGAAAAACCCTGAGTATCCCAAATCCATGTAACCATGATCTTTGAGTTTTCCCACCTTTTCCAGCCTCGAGCACAACTTCATACCATGTCTAGTTGTCCCCCTGACACTAGATCTAGTTTTACAGTTGCTTCTAATTATCCTTTAATACCCCAACCATGGGCAGTCTTGCATCCCATAGTGTCTTGACTTCGTCCATGTTACCCATCAGTAATTGATATCACCTATTAATTAGTGGATTCCAAGAAGCCCCTCACTCCTTGACGTCGCGTCTCCCTTCCTGTCGACATCAACATAGTTTCCATAAGGGTGACAATATATTGACTCTCATTACCTTTTCAATGAGGAGTCTCGGACGGAACAAAAAGAGTCATCATCGTTTTCTGCTTCTGTTGACCCCCATAACATTCGATTTCAGCAAAATCTCATGTTAAGGTGGGTCTTACTATGTGACCGTTGCAGTTTTCCATACTGATTGAAGTCCTCTGAATTTGATAGGCCATCAATGCCTAAGAGTCATCGACACTTCTTACCGTCATCCATTACTCGCTTCAGATCCAGTTCAACATTCAGAACCATCATATGCGATTATCAACCGTCCCTAAGGGTGTTGCAACTATATACATCATCATACATCTTCAGTTACAGTCCCACATTTTGGTTTCATGACACGAGCATAGGGCATGCCCGCCTCATTTGTATACATATTTTATTTTTTCTTACTAGAGAAAGGTTTGGTTCCCATATTTTTCCCTCTCCCTTCGGCGGATCACTCTTGCAGTTCCCCTCTTCTCTCTTCCACACAATGGAACCATTAGCAAAAGAAACATTGATGTATTTAGACTATACGTATACTCCTAACCTCACACATTAGGGGGCATTTGTGCTATAGTGGGAAAACCCCCCTATGGAATACACTAGGGTTCAACATGTAGGCAGAGCTAACCGTATAAATTCTCCTACTTTTTAACAACTACTCCAAATACACCCCACATTCATGCATGAAACATAAGGTAAAAAGATCCAGTAACTCTACCTTAAACTCCACATCCTACATCGATCCTTTTGCGTTTGGTTGTTCCTCGACTACAAGTCTCCTCCCAAGGATGACCTACATTCATAAAAAAACAAACAAAGAACTACAAACATGCGTATTGTATATGAATTAGTGGGTTAGATGTCATAATCAAATATAAATCAAACATAAAGATTGAACACATCATATTCGGGATAGAAAAAGTATTCCTTTTTATTAATCTCACAAAGTCACTTACATTGAGATCAACGACTACTCCTTGAACCTAGTCCGGGCTCCTCTTCACCAAGCTCCAACTGCGTTTCCATGTATCTTTCTCCTCTTAATCTCTCTCTAGGGAATGGATTAGGCATGCAATGGAGGAAAAAGGAAAGAATAGGGAATTCTGGTTCAAAAATCACAATGTGGATGCTAATTCTTGGGGCAAGGGGGGAAAGTGAAATTTGTAGAGTTTCATTGTTCTTATGCTTAGATTTGGAATGATACCCCAAAACCTCCTTTTATATGACAAAAGGATGGTTATTCGGTTGGGTGACAGGATATAGGCGGTGGGACAGTTGGAAAACTACCCAATAGCCCGTAATCTCAACGAATTCCTTGCAACCTTTTAATTTTTACAACTTTTGTGAGTATACATGGGCTGTAGTGGTGAAGCTAGTGTAAATACATGGGAAGTAATGGTGAATCTAGCATACATACATGAGCATTAGTTGTGCAGGGGGCATACATCTTCAAAAATAATGTTTTTAAGAAGAGCTTCTCAGTGATGGCTTGGCAAAAATAGTAAGTGAGATGGCCTGATGCCAGGTATGCATGTATGGTGAAATTTAGTGTTATAATAGATTCCCCCTAATGTGTGAGGTGAGAATATCATATGATGGCCGAAATACATTACAAATCTTCACCAACGTATGAAGCGAGTGAGCTTGGGACTAGAGTTGGGGAGGTGCCATCTGCAAAAAATAATAATTGTCTCACCAAGGTTGGCATACCCATGATTGAGATGAAATAAATCATGGCTACCAATCAAATAAATTGCAGATCCATGTCATATAACTATATAAAGTGTAGCCGCGAGCAATACACAACAGATCTACATCTCAAAATCAAAGATATACATGTATAGTATCTATCTTCAAGAAGCCAATGATGCCTGATGGCTGGAGGTGAGGCCTTTAGAGCTCGAGAAAAAACTTCAAGATATTCAAAACTTGGGTAGGAGTGTAATGTGAGTGTATGAATTCACTACCCAGAGGTCTTCGACGGCTCGTCAGGGAACAAACAAGAGGATCTCGGTGATCACGCAGAGAACTTCAATGATTTTGAAAAAGGATTTGATTGGACTTTTGGGGATGGTCGGACATGAGGGAAAGAGACAAACGACAGAGAGGCCGACTCAATTTGGGTAAAAAATCCCTTGGAAAATAGCATGACAGATGATTAGACTCAGGCAACATAATATTGACATAAGTTCACGATGTAGGAGGCAACACAAACTCTCCATGTGTTTGGAAGAATAACCAAACAGAGGAGGACACACCTCTATGTAACGAGAACAACTTATTAAGGTCATATTAAATCCCAAAACTTGACGAACAAATGAAAGGATGTGCTTTGTCCAAGGGTGACTCGTTGTACTGACATAAAAAGAAAATACTTTTCCCGTCCTCTTTTTGGGGTATATTTGATTTTTTTGTCTTTTTCAATAATTTTGGAAAGCTTGAAAAAGAATAAAAGAATGCTATGTTACAAAGGAGGAACAAGTGTTGCAAGCATACTAGTTCCAAGCACAAGGAACACACTAATGTTTAGAGCAAGGAGACATGTGCAGGGAAAAGACACTCGGGACAATTCCTCCATGGGTCAAGGTGTCAAGACGCAAAGGCAAAGTGCTACAAGGCTTGCGTATAAGGCATGCTTCAAAGGTTCAGTTGAGAGAAACATGGAGTCGACATTAGGCCAAAGAAATAGGGATGCAAATGCGATTAATAGGACACAATGATAACATCCTTCAATGTAATTTTAACGATCCCAGAGAAGGTAAGATTAGTAGTTTTTCATTTTTAGAGAGTCTGAAAAAGATTAAAACAAGACTCCACTGGGGTACCTTTTTCGAAGGTAGTCTAGTCGGTTCGAAAAAGAGGTAAACTAGCACTGAAAAGACGTCTATTCAAAACCATTTTAACAAGTGTGACACATACAAGATCACTCGACAATATTTTCAATTTTAAGGATTCTGAAAAGATCTTAACTATGGACTCCCTGCCTTTTTCTAGATTTAGTCTCCCTAGCCCGAAAAGTGAAATTTGCTGAGGAGAACTCTCCCGGCGAGACGAATCTCCCAAGGTGTACCTTTTTCCTCCTTAATCTACAGGTCGAAAAAAGGGGTAAACTCATGCCAGTAGATGTCTTTCTGAACCAATTAACGAGTTTGAAAGAACAAGGTCACTCGATGATCTTTTCAATTTTAAGGAGTCTGAAAAGAGATTAACTATGGACTCCGTAGGGGATTTTCTTCTGGGACCAATTTAACGAGTGTGAAGGAACAAGGTCACTCGACGATGTTTTCAATTTTAGGGAGTCTGAAAAGAGCTTAACTATGGACTCTGTGGGGGTTCCTTTTTCGTAAATTTAGTCCCTCAGGCCCGAAAAAGGGTTAAACTTATACCTGAGAATACTATTCTAGCGAACCGAAATTCCTAGAGTGTACCTATGTTCGTAAAATTGACCATCTAGACTGAAAAAGGGGTCAACTACTACTGGACAGATGTGCCTTCAAATTTTAGTTTTGCGAGCGTGAAGGACAACAAGATCGTTGAACAATCTTTTCATGTTTAAAGAGTCTGAAAAGGGATTAAAAGAAGACTCATTTTCTGGGAGTGCTAAGGTGTGGTCAAGAGTGATAACATATCAGACATATGAGGCTCAAAATCTTGATTAGGACAAGACTAACAAGGACTCCTAAGGCTAAAGTCATTAATGAAAATATGGACACCAAAAATGCAACCAGGATCTACCTAGGGCATCCATGTAGAGGTAGGCTTAACCACCAAATTACAACACTTCTAAAGTAGAAATGACAGTTCCGTGTTACAATTCGATGGGATCGACCGTATGGAAAAGAGAAAAAGACAATGAGATAGAAAAAGTGGAGCTGGAATCCTAACTTAAATGCACAAAGTTGGAAAAACGACTTTTTACCAAAGGACCTTTAAAAGTGGCCCATCTCCCAAAAAGTTTTCAAAACCAAAAGTGAAGTGTATAGTAACATCCAATGAGAAACTCAAGAACCATGTTAAATTATTTTCAAGCCATGACAAAAAGCGTAAAAAAAATGACAAAAAGGGCCAAAAAAATGACAAAAAGGGCCAAAATAGTCTATAAATAGAAGCTAGCAGCTTCAGAGGAGTTGATTCCGAGAGCTAAAGGAGTTGTTTTCGAGAGCTTCAGAGGACGAAACAAACTTCCGCTCGCACCAAGTAAGTACAATTCAACCCCTTTGGCATTTCAATACTTCTATTTTACATTTATTTTGGTTTTTTGGGGGGTGCACACCTTTAAAAACGGTCGGCCCTACGTGTATGCGGGCTATCCAATGACAAACTATGTATGCCCATGGGCATAAAACAATATGCCCTTGTGCATACGAGACTGTGTCCAAGACAACCTGCGTACACCCTAAAAAAGGTAGAAAAATAAAAATGCAAGAGCTAACTTCCTCCATGAACTTGTTTGTAACAGGATGTATGTCCACTTGAGAGAGAGGGAGCATGAAGATATAGATATCTTGGTTGATGAGGACCCTACATCTATGGCTGCATTGAGACAATGTGGGTTGTGGAAGTTCTTTCAGTGTCCATTCATGAGGGCACAATCCAGGATGCTAAATGCCTTGGTAGATTATTGGCATCCCGATGCTAAGGAATTTATGCTCGAGGGTGCCATGGACTTGGGTCCAACTTTTTCGGCATTTTGTGAACATCGTCGTTCACTATGGCAAGGCCAACATGCCCTATGCTTAGCTTAGAGTGGACCACTTACGTGCCGAGGACACTCTTTTATTATATTTTTGAGGGCATAAGCCCCGCGATGTATACCAGACATATTTTTTGAGGCGCTTGCGCCCACGTATGTACTCTAAGACTTTTGATATATATATATGTGTATTTACATCTTTTTATGTCTTATGGATCACATTTTTATAATGTATGTACATGTGTATGTGTGTGCTTCTTTTATGTGTGTGCAATATGCCAATATAATACATGATTAGCTAGAGTATCTGTGATTTGATTCAATCTCCTAGGAACATGGATGTACGTAATGTAATCAAAGCATTTTTCTAAGAGACGTACCCTAAGGAACCGTCAGTGTAGAGTAGGATCATAAATGCAGTAAACCCCATTCAACTGGGACACAACCAATTATGCATCCAAGTAGACCCGAAGGTGAGAGATACCATGCGACAAAGCGTCATGAAGAAACTCTATTACTCTATTGTACTTGACGAAATTTTTTGTAGTGTCACCTAATTAGATACCTCTATAAGATAGCAAATAGCCTTGAGGTGTGAATATCACCCAAGCTATAGAAGCAAGCCTCCGAGTGTGTCGGCTGGCGCCATCCGCAAACCCGAAGAACACCTCTGATTGACTTGACATCTTCCATAGTGAAAAAAATGACATAAAAAATGACACGTCCATAAAACAAAAAGACAAAAACTAAAATGTATAAGAACTATACATATGTACAAGAAGTCACCCAAGGTGACCCTCCTACGAGTAATACTTATTGAGGTAGAGCCCATTTCTAGGCTCCGTCAAAGCTTTCCCTTCGAAGTAAACCAGAAAATAAGCACCCTTTTTTAATACCTCCTTCACGATGAAAGGTCTGAACCACATGGGTTTGAACTTTCCTGCCCCCAGGGGATCCTTATCTTGGTCATCGACCAAGACAAGTTCACCTTCGAAGAAAACCCAAGGACAAACAGACCGATCGTACTGACACTTGACTTTTTTCTTGTGAGCCTCGTTAGCCAAGGATGCATCACGACATTGCTCATTGAGTTGCTTGAGATATAATAAGAGTTCCTCAAACGATGAAGTGTCTGACAATAACTGTACTGCCAAATTTAGAGATGGGATTTGGCACTCTATTGGAAAGACTGCTTCCATCCCATAAACGCGTTGAAAAGGTGAGAAACTGGTTGCAGTCCTTATAGACGTTCGGTAGGCCCACAATGCCGAGTACAACATCAAATGCCAATTTGACTTGGTCGAATTGATCGTTCGCTGTAGAATAGTCTTAAGAGACTTATTCACATCTTCCACCTGACCATTCACTTGTGGGTAGTAGGGTGATGAATGCTCTTGCCTCAACCCAAGATTTGATGTTAATTCAGACATCATTTTGTTAAGGAAGTGACTGCCATGGTCGGTGACAATCTCCTCCAGGATGCCGAACCATGCTATTATTTGATTGAACAAAAAGAGAACTACTGTCTCTCCATCATCCTTGAATGTTGGCATAGCTTTGACCCACTTTGTGAAGTAGTCTACTGCTACATTGATATAATGGTGTCCCCTGGCTAAAGGGGGGTGGCATGTAGTGTAATCAATCCCCCACTTGGTGAAGGGGCCAACTGTAATGATGGGAAACATAGGAGCAAGGCGTGCCCTCATCTTCCAAGAGAAGATCTGACATGGGTGGCATATATTAACTGATTCAATGCAATCCTTGATTAAGGTCAGCCAAAATTAACCGGCTCGTACAATCTTTTGGGCTGTTTCCAACCCTAAAAAATGACCACCACATGCTCCAGTGCGACAATCGTTAAGCATGATTTCTGCTTCTTCATGAGTGAGACACCAGCGAAGGATGCAATCTACACCTCAACGATACAAAGTGTCCTCGAGTATGAGATAGTTTTTTTCCTAATGGCATATACGTCGACGCTCATTACGAGAAGCAGAGGCGGGGCAATTCAAAGTTTGGAGATAGACTAGTATATCTCCATACCATGGGTTTGAAGATGAAAGCAGAAAAAGATCTCCTTTAATCGGTGATTCTTTGGGCATAACATCACTTGACTGGAATTGCCGAGATAAGTTCTGCAAAGACCAATGACTTCTTAGATTTCGCAGAAAAAAAATCCAAGTCAAATTCCTGGAGGATAACAATCCATCTACCAATATTTCTGCCAATTACACGTCATGTCAACACATGTTGGAACATATTCACAATGGAAATGACGATGGTCTTACGAAGAAGAATATAATGACGGAACCGTTGGACAGCATGGACTGCTACCAACGCAAGCTTCTCAACGTGGGAGTAGTTAAGTTCTGGTCCAACTAGGCCTTGGCTACAGTAATAAATCACATGCTCTTCAAGAATATCGTCCTCTTGAACCAAGACCATACCGATGGTCAACTCTGCAGTGACTAAGTACAATAAGAAATCTTTATTATAATTGGGAGGCCGAAGTAGAGGGGAAGACATGAGGGTGCATTTTAATTCTTTGAAAGAGCGATGAACATATTCGTGCCAATAGAAAGGAATGTCCTTTTTTAGTAAAAGGATGAACCCTTTAGTGATATCGACATAGTTTGCGATAAAACACCGAAAAAAGTTGGATTTTCCCTGTAAACTCTGAAGCTGAGGGACTGTGCACAGGGGAGGCAATTGAACTATCACCTCAACCTTTAGAGGATCAACCATGATCCCTGTTGTTGAAAATATGAAACCTAGAAGACAACTCGACATCATGCAAAATATGCACTTGTTTGGATTCAAGTGAATCCGATAGTAGCGACATCACTCAAAGATAAGTCAGAGGTGCATGGGATGATCAACTCTCTTACAAGATAGTGATGCTAAATCATCGAGATAGGCCTCGACTATGTGTCTGAGATCGTGGAAAGAAAAAGACATGGCCCACTGAAAAGTGTCTCCAACATTCTTTAGGCCAAAAGGCATATTCTGATAAGCAAATGTACCCCATAGACAAATAAAATAAGTTTTATGCTGGTCTTCGAGCTTAATCTCTATTTGATTGTATCCCGAAAAACCATCCATGAAAGAAAATATCTCACAACCTACACATTCATCGAAAATATGGTCAATGAATGGGGTGGGGAAATTATACTTTGGAAAAGCCTTATTCAAATCACGAAAGTCCATACATACACAAATCATTCCCTACTTTTTATTGACTTGAATGAGATTTGACACCCATTGAGTCAATTGGACGGTGTAGATGAAACCGACTTTGAGCAGTTTCTTTACTCCAGTCTTAATAGCTGTTGCTTTCTTAGGATTTACTGGATGAAGCTTCTGTTGGATCGAATTAGCATCAGGATACGTCTTTATTTCATGTTCAACGATTCTTGGATCAATGCCTGACATTTCCTCATAAGACCAGGCAAAAAAGTCACGGAATTCCTTAAATAAATCTGTGTAGATTCGAATCTCCTCGGGGGAGAAGTCCACTCCGACAAAGACATTCTCCATGATTCTAGGGGTTCTAGAGATGTCAATAGGTATCATTTCAATGATGGTTTCCATATTACCTTCGGTGTAAACTACATGCGTAGCCAAAGGATTTATAGAACAAGACCTATCTCCAGTCATAGTCAAAACAAATTCACCTACCTCAATTCTTCCTAACTCCGAGATAAAATAATATCTGTGATGGAGATCATCCCAGGGTTTGTTTGGACTAGTCAATTCCTTTATAATCACCTCGTCAGAGGGCAAGACCATGTCTAAGGAATCGGTAGTGGCAAGGGAACCTTGAGCTTGGGTAGGCTAAAAAACTGGATCTAACTCCTATGCGGGAGTCAGATCGGGGTTAGCGGAAGCTTGCTGGACTATAGAGTATGCAACCTATGCAATGGAAAAAGACATGGACATGCCATGATGCCTTGTCCCTTCCATCATGGCCGATGGGGAAGGAACAATCAACGGATCATTAAAGTAAGTCATATGGAACAATGACACTTGAAAGATTTCAGCCTTGACATCGCCAGACGAAGGTGGGTAATTGAAGGTACCCATCAAAGGTGGGCACAAACCAACCCCTACATTGACAATGTCGGGTTGTGGATTATCAATCATCGGGACTGTGGATTCCCCTGATGAAGGGTCAAGATGGGAGAAATACAATTAATCAATGGACACGATCCGATCCTTGTGTGGAAACAACAAGACTCAAAAAAATTTGGCGACCATTGCATGCATATCATAGGTCCAAATCCTTCCTAACAAGAGGTTGTAGTTGAGATGCGCATTGACCACTTCAACTTCGACACACACAATCTTTCCTCCTTTATTTACAACGAAAGAAGGAATGATTCCATGTGGTTTGAATGAACGACCATAAAAAACGATAAGAAGAGTAGGTGACACAGACAAAACAGGTTGGCCAATGGCCTTCCAACACATCAATGACATCACGCATGTTGATGCGCCCTCATCAACCACCGTGCGAAAAATGTTCTGGGTAAAATATTTCGTGGTGTAAGCCACTACTATTTGAAACACGACATGGTATGGGAGACGAGGTTTCAAGTCAGTCATATCAAGCATGATTGTTCCCGGATTACAAGTCTCAGCAGATCCTAAGGCAACTAACAGATCCTTTCTCTACGAAGGACATCTCTGGAGGACCTCCAAAACATACATTGTGCAAGGGGTTTGTGACAAATCCTCCACCAAAGAATATTTCTAGGCATCCCTCGCATTTGGATCATGGGAAGCTTTCTTGAATTCCCCTTTCAGGATGCGTTTCATTTGTTATCCCAACGTCTTCTTGATTTGGAGAGGAACAAATGGGTTTTCGGCTTCTTTACCCTTCTCAGAAGTATTTGACATTCTGTAATCATGTGTCCTAGTCATTATGTGGGAATCACCTTTCAACATATAAACATTCGAGGTTGAGGGATTACTAGATGACGAAGGGGGTCCCTGACTACCCCCATTTGCATTTGTAGAGGCTTGAGTTAAGTTTTTCCCATGTGGAAATGGGTTCGTTAACACAGTAGGTTGTTGTTGCACCAATAAATTTTGGGCCTCTGCAAGCCAAGGGAACAGGTGAGTCGGGTGGTCTTATGTGAAAAGGTTACACAGATACTTCAACTTTCTTTTCTCTGTGTTTCCCCCACCAACATTATTGGTGGGTTTCTTATCCCCCTTACCCTTCTTTCATTGTTTCTTCTTTCTGTTAGCCTATTAGTTGGCCTTCGGGTTTTTCAATTGCACACTGTGTACATCCGATGTTTGAGTAGGGGAAGAAGCCAAAATAGTGGTTTGGCTGGCCACTGTCTGCTGTATCAACAACTGTTGCAATTGATTCGACAACTGATCAACGAGATTTGTTTGTGCTTAACCAATGATACCATAGACATGTGGTCTAGACTTACGTCTGGTCTCGTCAAGAATGGACCATGGAACATCTGGAAAAACTTCGTAAAGTAAACTAGACTGAGAGTATATCAGTTCTAGTTATCGCTTCTTCCTCAAAAAACACTCTCGACGTTGCTACGTCTTTGAATAACTGAGGTACCAAAGACTTAAGGAACCACTTCAGCAGGAATGTTGGTGGAACTGGTATTTTTATCAAACTCTTCCAATGCCGCCATTATCAGATGTGATCTGAGATATGGTCAGCCTTTGTTTTCTCAAAATTTTCCAACAATTCAGTGCTGACATCATATCTCATGGGTAATTGAAAATGGTTTAGAAAAAACATTTTCAATTTACCAAAAGTAGAGTATCTTGAGTGGTTGAGCTTGATGTAAGTGGCACTCTCGATAAGAGTGCGTTGAAACATATGCAACTGGACAGAGTCGTCACTCAATGAGTTGGACGAGAACCATAGGTGAAAGGTGGTCACATGATCGCCTGGATCTTCATTAGGCTTACCTTCAAACTTTGGAATGTCTGAGGGAAACTTGGTTGGCATTGGAGGCCAATGCGAATTGTGATAGATTGGGTCGTTTGACAATATTGACAAATCTGACAAATGCAATGTTTCCAGAAAAGGTAGCTTAGGTTGTTGAGTATGTACAAGAGGAAAGGAGCCTAGAATTTGGATGGCACTAGGTTGCAGGAAAA
>SNQJ01S0020365.1:54381-69625 GCA_010110895.2 Picea sitchensis | reverse complement strand
TTGGTAGGGCCATCAATGCCCACATCATCATCGCTGCTTATTACAGTGATCATTGCCTGTTATTCAGAGTATGGTCCGTTGCAGAATTGTCTTCTGCCTTTATCATTTACCGCCCCTGAGGGCGCTGTAGTTGTCTACACCAACACTTCCGTCATCTTTTTTCAGAGTTACATCACATGAGCATGGGGCATGCCCGCCTCATTTGTACACAGTTGTATATTTTTTCATACACGTCTCTCAGAAGGTCAAGATACCGGTTCCTTTTTCCTCCAACGGATCGCTACGAAGGGTCCCACTATTGCTTTCCCTTACAACAACATTCTCAGTAGAAGAAACATTGATGGATTTCGGCTATACGTATGCTCCTAACCTCATCCATCAGGGGGCATCTGTTATCACTGAAATTTCGTCTCCACACGGCGACAAGAACTCCACATCATCAAAACAACAATGAAGTCATTCATGGCACTGAATTAAGTTCACAGCATTCCAGAAGGGTCAAAAACTATACAAAGTAACCAAAAATTGAAGGGCGCTTTACAGCAGCTTGATGCACGCGCATATGCACGGGACAAAAACGTGTTACTAGCGCATGCACGCCCGACGCGCGCCTGTCAACACAAAAACCCATGCATCTGCTAATACGGCGCATTAATTGCATAAGTTGGCCTCCTGACCGACTATGGACCGGCCCCCAAGATGATTGGACCCTCAAATCAGGGTCGGCTCTGCAAATTCGGTGAATTAAATGACCTAAGTGAACCCTAAACTGGCCCGTGTTCACACCGGAAGTTGGTTACGTAACCGCCTGGAAAAATGCTATAAATGGCCGTGAAGACTCACTGTTTTACCAGAGAATTCGAAGCAAAGTTACACTGTCCAGATGACTCAGAGCTCAGTCTTTTGACAAGCAATCCATCATCGGCCTAACCCAGAGTTCTTTCACCACTCAGTTCAGTTCTATTCATTTTGTAAGGAAAGCATTGTGTTGAGGGCCCCAAAGGACCTTCCGCTGGAGGGAGAGGGAACCCCTTGACGAACCATTGACGAACCATTGAGGGAGCCTGGAACCATTGACGAACCTCTTGTCTTATGTTTGATGTTTTTTGTTTTCGCAGTATCATTTGCTTTCAATTGATAGTTAGATCGTAGTTAGTTTTGTTTTCTGTTAACCCTTTGCTGCCACAGATGTTCTGTCCTGATGAACCCAACAGGACATGCAGAGCGGTCTCCATTTTGCTCACCTGGTGATCTTTTGTCCACGAACACTAATCATAGTGAAACCTAGAGAGAATGAGTCTACCCTAGGGAATGCCTATCCCTGATTGTTGAAGCTAAACAATTCACCTAACTGGGCCATTCTTCTGGCACTAACCATAGTGCAACCTAGATATGATGAGTCTTCCCTAGGGAATAACTGTCCAAAACCATTTCCTAATGGAAATGATTATCCTGCACCAACCTCCAAAATAGACAATTCTTTGAAACTGCTCACAACTGTGAACTTCAAAAGAATGACTGCCCGACAAGGTAGACCATTCTACTTGAGAGTGACTGCCAAAAACAATGACTATCCTAGACCAATCCCCGACACTAGCCACAAGGGGAATCATTTTCTATGGTACATCAACAATCTATCTAACCATTTTCATTATGAAAATGACTATCCGATTTGGACCATTTTCCGAATTGGAAAATGCCTGTCCGACATAAATATTAAACCACTTTCCAAACTCAAAAGGAACTTCTCATCCTGGACCATTTTTCAAACTGAAAAATGACTATCCATAAATCAATAACACATCAGTGCTCCCTCCCAACCTGGGAGTAATCTCTTCATTTTTCAATAAGTAAGTCCTCTCCACGAGCCCCAACTTGCAAAATTTTCATCTTGGATAGAGGTTTTACCAAAATATCTGCTATCGTCTCATTTGTGGAGATATATTGGAGAACCACTTCTCTTTTCTGGAATTCATCATGGAAAATGTAATTCTTTATCTCAATGTACTTTGGTATTTTATGAAACATTGGTTTCCTCTTGAGGCTTCATGTAGCTCTGATCATTACAATATATATTATGGTCGAATTCAACACTTTTGTTTCCTGCTATCTCATGACATCGTGGCAAGGCTCAAATTGAAACATATCCAAGTAGCACTTCTTCTGTCACCATGAGAGTTTTCCATGGATTAGCAATCCATCATCCTAGACTTCTGAGTAACTATTCTGATACACTGTCTCTATCATATAAATTTTTCACCATTCTTCTGTTGTATATGAGATACTCTGCATCAAGTTGTTTGAATCCATACAAGATCTTATTATATCTGCATATATGAGTCTCTTTCTAGTATACCTAAAAACCTTGAGATTTATTTACATAAGCTTCTTCCTCAAATGTTCTATTGGGAGAATAGTCTTTTACAGCCAACTTATGTAAACTTTAATCCATGGATACTGCAAGAGATATTATAGCTCAGATAGAGGTGTATCTAGTTTACGTGAACAAGCTGTTATCATAGTCTTCTCCTCCTTTTGGAAGAACCTCTAGTTATGAATCTCACAAAGCTTCCATTCATAATCCCTTTTCACAATTTATTACATATATTTTTCTTCATCATAAATTCCATTTCTTCTTCTTGATTGCTTCTAGTGGGTTCAAACCAAGATGGTAGTCTTGTCATTCTCGGTATAATAACTGGTTGTTCAGGCTTTTCTTTCTCTCTTGGAATATTCATGTTCTTCCTCATGTTTCTCTTTAGCTCTTGGCTCCATGGAGTTTTCTATAGATTCCATTCCTTGAAGATTCCAACTTCTTCCTTTCATCATAGGATCGTGGATGTAGATGGACAAACAATGATACTTTAAGGTTTGTTTTCAAAGAAGACTTCTTCTAAAGTCAAACTAAACACGTGCTACTTTTCATGTCTACTACTTTCAATGGAAACATGGATAGATACTTCATAATCCTCAATGGATCATATTGTTTAGGATTAGCTCCCTCCTAATCCTTGCTTCATGCATGAATGCATGATATTCTTTTGGAATTCTGTAATCAACTCCCTCCATCTAAGAGAGTCCACACTTCCGTCTACATCCTTATTTCCTTCTGCAAAGTGTCACAAGTATTTTTCTAATTTCCTCTTGATTGTTGACTTCTTTTTGTTTTGACTTCTCCTGGGTCTCTTTAGGCTTGATTCTGATTTCTTCTGATCTGGAAGTTGTTACTTATATAATACCTTCCACATGAATTGTTACCAAATATTGTCAATATACTTCATCTTTTTCATGTGTATTGCTTGACTTGTAGTCATCGTAATAAGAATCCTTATCATTTTATTCTTCCATAGGTATTGTTTTCCTTGAACATATTTTCTTTTAAGAAATAGATATACTTGATATGTACAGGAACTATGTAAACATGATATATACAAGAGATTTGAAGAATTTTGTTACCTTGAATTAGAAGAAGAAGGTTGTTTTATCCTGCTTGACTTTCTTTGAGGGTTCCCTTTCTTCAACAACTATTGCTTCGTTTGTCTCCTTCCTTTTTCTAAACTTAGGACAGTGGTTCGTGTAGTGACCATATTTTTGACAGTTGAAGCATTGTATCTTTGACATATCATTTTGGTTTCTTCCTTGAGACAAACTTTTTCTTATTCCTGAGATTGTTGAACCTTGTTGTGAAATCTTGATCATCATCTTTCCTTTGGAATTTCTCTTTTGCGCTAATCCTTGATTCTTCTTGTGCACAACAAGTCCAAAGTTCTTCAAATGTGGGTTACTCCTTCCTTGTGTTCATGCTTGAAACAAATGCATCTCATGTCTTGGGAAGACCATTGAGTACTATATTTACTAGTTCCTTCTCTAAAATGATTTCTTCAATAGATTGTAGTTGATCTCTTAACTGAGAGATTCTCACAAGGTATGATGTCATGTTTTCATCATCATTTATTTTCATGTCACAGAGCTCATTCTTCAGACTCATTAATTGTCCAATGTTTCTGAATAATAAGAGTTTAGTTAGGGCATCGTACATCTTCTTAGATGAGTCAATATGAGATATGTACAGTATCAAGTGGTATTTTATAGAGTCCACTATGATACTCATGGCATTGATGTCATTGTCCTTGAACTTCTCCATAATTGCAACATTCTGAGGTTCCTTCTCTTTTCCTTCTTCAAACTATGGTTCCACAATATTTCCTTTCACGATATCCAACACTTTATTCTTGACAAGGATGAGGTCAATCCTTGTCTTCCATGCTCTGAAGTTAGAATCCCCTTATAACTTGTTTTGTTATTTCATAGAGTAAGTCATGACTTCCTTGACTTGGTCAACCTTTGACTTTGACCAAAAACTCAAAATTGGTGTCTTAGCTTGCTGAGAGTACCAGGAGGTGCGCTGGGTTAGGGAGCAGCACTAGGCTATCCAAAAATTAGGTCAATCTCTTCACTTAAGGTGCCTCAACAAGAGGGTTAGGGTATTGTTGTTGTAGCAAAAATTGGCTGCAACTGCAACTGTAACTGAGCAAATCCTCCCAATCTATCTTCCAACGGTTAGACTATCCAAATATAGTGTGGGCCCATAACCTGTTAGAAATAATAGGTGTGTTCATTTAACCATAGAAAATATAGCAATATTGTCACCCAACCATAGGCCGAAGCCACCCCTGAGCACCTTAAACTTGACAAAGAATAATTATGGAAGAAACCCCTAGTCCTAATATCCAATCAATGTAGAGTACCTCTCTCTAAAGCTAGCACACAAGGTAGAAATTCCAAACCATAAACAATAGAAATTCCAAGCCTAAATCGAGAATATAGGTTGCAGTCGTTGCAGCTGCAGCTACTCTCTCGACTTGTACACTTACCCAGTTTCTGCAGTGTGTACTCTTATATTTTTGGAGTTGTGAGCTGTGTCTCTCAAATGATCTTGGATGCCCTGTATTTATACTGCTTCTCCTTAGTTGTCTGGGCCGACTTCTCATTCTGGAGGCTAAAAACTCAATATTAAATATTTCCTTTAGCCGACTTGTCTTCTAGGGTTATGTCCAATGCTTTAGGGTTTCTTCTTGCTTCCGAGAGTATTCTATTCTTGTCAGGGTTACATGTGGATCTTAATACATCCTACAACTACCATAATATCAACACTAAGTACAAAGGTTACACTTGGAGGTTAATAGCTCCCGCAGCTACCAAAACATCAACACATTCTAAAAACATTAATACAATTTCAATCGTGGATTCTTCAAAATTACTTTCACTCTATACTTTTTATTTTATAAAATTAAAATGTCTTTTACATTCTCATTATGGTTTTTTACTCTATGAAATTATTTATGGATAATATAGTTTAAGCGGCTTGTGTTATGAGTTTTTTTTCTAGTTTAAAAAATTATTTTCTTATTGTGATTATTTTGTTTATATGTAAAATATTTGAATAAAAATGCATCCAAAAAAGAAGGGTCAATCAACTATGGACAAATTTTATGGATATTCTACAATGTCAAAAACTTCTAATGTTGAATATATTTCATGTATAGTTGATTTGAATGATGAACCTAATGAAGACATGGATGAAGAGCTTGTTGATGATTTAGAAATTCTTGGCCATGAGAAGGAATGATAATATGGTGGATCTAGTAGTATGAGGAGAAGGAAGACCTCCTCAAAATGTGAATTTCGAGAAGAGTGGAAGAAAAAACATTATTGGGTGTATAATATCAATTTTGTAGATGGAAAGACTAGTATGAAGTGAACATTTTGTGAGAAATACAAGGCTCAAAGTACATGGGGTATTGGAAATGGATGTAATACAATTAAATATGATTTTGTAACAACTCATTCAAAATATTCTATGTGTTACAAGAATTTTCCCTTGTGACCATGGGTCATGTCACAACAGAGAAAGACCATATATAAAAGAAAGAACTATACCCTCACACACAACAATTATATGAGAAGAATAAATACTTTAGGAAAACCCTAATTTTGAAAACCCTAATTTTGAATTAAAAACAATTTGAATTCAATAAATCTTTTTTTTTTCTAAAACATATGATTAATCATTACTAAAATACTTAAACCCATTAATTCAATCCTCAAACAAAAAACCTTCAATCTAAATCTTTATAAATATTTTTTTTTATTAGAAAACAATATTAGAATAAAAAATTTAAAATACAAAATAATTCTTAGTGAAAATAAAACCTTAAAACACTCAATATTTGACTAACTTAAATTTCCTCAAAAACATTAAAATTAAATTTTAATTACCAAAGCCTTTTATATAAAAAACAACATTAAATTTTTTTAAAAGACATGAAAATTTTCAAATAAAATCAAAACCTAAGAACAAATAAAAAATTTGAATAACTGAAAATAATTTTTTTGAACAACTTAATTAATTAGTGTAGTATTAGGGTTCTTTCCAACCAAACTTTAAGCTCTCCTCTTTCCATTTAGCATTTATATGAAGCTTCTCTCTTCAATTATAATCCAGGTTTCTTGTCCTGAAGATGGATCCTGATATGGATCCGAAACGTCGACAATCCATCAACAACACCGTGGTTTTTCTGAACATTACTCAAAACCCTCACCATGGAAATATTATTGATGGGGTTTAGGTGCTTGAAGTTTTTTTTTTACAGGCTTAGGGGAGTTCGAGAATGATACCAATCGAAAAACCTGCCCAAAAATGCGGATTATTTTATTTTTCACATTTTTTGAGGGAATCCATGGGTTGCACACTAGCAAAACATGAACATCCATAGTTTGCACACTGATGACCCACCCACAGACGGAAATACAATTTATTTTTTTAGATAAGTCTAATGCAAGCAGATGGGATTTAGATTTGCAATCTAGGGAAAAGGACTAAGACATCTCATGAATGAAAATGATGTGGAAATTTGTGGTATAATAGATTCCCCCTAATGTGTGAAGTGAAAAGGGAAAATGATGGATGAAATACATTATAACTCTTAGAGGCGAGGATGCAATGAAGTAAATCCAATTAAGGTTCCTAAAATGATGATCTAAGAATAGAAATCGTCAACAGAGATCAAGTAAGAGTATTATCTTCCAAACCTGGGCATACCCATGCTCAGGAGGGATGCAAGCATGACCGCTAGATCAAGTACACTACAGATCCATGACATATATGAAATTATGAATGATGTCCATGGCCACAAAAAATACACAGTGGATCCATGTGATATATATAAATTAGTAATCATGGCCACAGGGAAAACACAGTGGATCCATGAAAAATAGATCATAGCCATGAATAGATACATATTGGAGCTATGTCTCAAAATCAAAATAAGAGGATATATGGAGTCAATGGAGTGAACAAGCTAATCCTATACAAGAACTGATATCTGAGGGTTGGTACAATATTTCAGGTATGTGCACAAAATATGGGATGCTCGTACTTCACTCAAAGTCTTCAAAACGATACATCGTGGTACGAGTCTACATCAAGTGAATAAATGTGTTGGGTTCGAACATAGTGAGACACTATTTGATTACCAGTCATTGATGTGTACTATTAACAAATGGGAGACGACCAACCGATGATGATGATGAGTGTCAAGGTACCATGGTACAATATAACATGTGTGAATGAATGAGTTGGTGTCGAACACCTGGCATAATATATCAAGTAGGGGATATTGATGTATTCCCACTGTCGATAGCGAGAGAACCTATCACCAATGACTGCAAGCCATAAGGTACCAAAAATGACTCTAGATCCCTGTCCCAGAGAAATATGTGTTGAATTCAATAGGAATATATCCATTGGAAGGAAGGAATTAAGGCATCCTCCATCATCTAGTATGAGGGATAATAGAAGGCCAAAGATTTGGAAGGACTCATACGAACAAATTGTAAGGACCACACAAAGGTATGACTCCGGCATGCACCAGATGGAATAGGGCATGACAAAGACTCTCTGAATAATAGCCAATAATGAATACTAGTAACAAAGATGAGGAATCTACCAAGGTAAACTAAGGTATTGAACGAATCCTTATGTGTGATGATTTTTGTTGACATTGAACATAAGGGAAATCGCTCAGTCAATGACCAATGACGTTTTTTCATCTATTGAGTGCAAGTTCATCTATTAATAATAGAAATGGGCCCAGGGTGCAACTCTAGGTCATACTCTTAGAGAAATGTGTCGAGGTCGATAAGAGCATACCCACCAGAAAAAAATTCAATGGGGAACTTCTATACTAGCATGAGTGAGATACAAAGATACTTGTGATGATGAGAGGTACTTGAATGACACAAGAAGTCCAACATGAAAGGTCATATACTTGACTTTGAATGATTGACTCAGGATAAAACTTCCCTTGAACAAAAGCTCGACACATTATGTGACTTAGGAATCATGGATTATAGACTAGGATATTTTTGTGACATAGGAGACATCAAAAAACACTCTATATGGTTGGAAGAATAACCAACTGGAGGAGATTATGCTAAAAAAAGAGACCAAGTCCTAAGCCCATACTAAACCCAAAATATTGAGACACCGACTCAAAGATTGTGCTTTGTTAAAGGGTGACAAGACTTTTTCCAACAAAACAGATAGACTATTCCCCCCCCCCCCTTTTTTTTTGTCTTTTTCATATTATTAAATCTTGAAAAGGAAGAAAATAATGTGATAGTACAATGGAGGAAATGAGTGTCGTGGGAAATCAAACTAGTTCCAAACCAGAAGGAACACACCTATGCTCAATGCAACGAAGCATGTGCAGGATAAGGGCACTCAAGGAATGTTTCCTCCATGGCCAAGGTGTCGATTCAAAAAGGAATAAACTGCAAGGCTAGAAACTAGTGGGAATGCATAAGCAAATAGTTCAACAATAGCAATATGAAGATGACATTAGGCCTAGAAGCACACATGGTTAATATGAAATGAAATTACAACTCAAATTTTTTTATGGAAGACCTATTGTTGAATTATCTAGAAAGAGATTGAGCATAATTCACAAGGCTTCAATGAAAAGACATGGTGGGACTAAAAAGGGCTTTGAGCCTGTAGGAAAACTGCAACATAGTTGTAAAAAATGCTAGTGAGGTAATAACTAGGAAATTCATGGAGAGATAAGCTCTACCATCTGTAAGAGAAACCTTTAAGTAGCTTGAAAGGTGTAGTTTCGCGAACGAATGGTGTTGATATTATGGAAGATATGTGGTCAATAAAGATAGTTGTGTAGTGCAGGTGGAAAGGACCCCACCTTATAGTTCTTGTAAAGAACACAATACCTATTAAAGAATATGAAGAAATGCCAACATAATTGGCATGTATGAGAGGGATTCTTGTGGGTAATGGCCATAAAAAGACTTAGAAGAAGATATGAGGATTCAATGCAAATTCATGGCAGGACTAAATAGGACTCCCGAGCCTAATAGAAAACTTGCAGCATGGGCACCAAAATACAAATGGTTTCTAAACTAGGACACCCATGGAAAGTGTTAACACTCGGAAATTTCTTTAGGTTGTATCAAAGAAAACCCCAAGGTAACTATTTCAACCAACTTTAAATTGTATTATGACCTATACAACCAGAGAGGGCTCTCTCAAATGTCTAATGACTGGTAATAACCCAAAGGATTCATCAATAAATGCATAGAGGTTAGATTCTGCAATAGGACATGTTTGTTTTTATTTTAAAAGGGTTGGTAGGACAAACAAGGAAAAGATACCATTGGGAGATGGAGTCAAGGCTTGAATTTCAATGTTTTTATAGTCAACGGTTGATTGGTTTCTTTATGTAGATTTGAGGAAAAGTAGGTGTTATGTGTTATCACTTTGTAATTCCCAGAGGTTGTCAAATGGTAGAAGAAATTGCAAAGGTAACTATCAAAACCACTTTTGAAACTGGGATCTAGCCCTGCCAGTTTCAGAAAGGGATCTCTCTATAAGATTTAGATTTGTTTAAGTTTTGAATATTAGGCTAGTTATGATAGTCCGAATTTGTTTGTTTGTTTATAATAGTTGGTTGAAAGGATGCATTAATTATCCATTGGGCTATGGGGTCTATATTAAAGATGAGGATCATATTCAACTTTTTATGAGGTTTTCTTCGTAGGGCAGGGTAGTAAAACTGTTGGATCTATTGAGATTAAATGAGGTGGATAGAAAAGATATGAGAGTCCACTAAGCAAAGGAGCGGTTAAGAATTACCTTACTCAATTTTAGATGAAAAACATATAGACCATTAAAATACCAAAGATAGAGTATACAAGATAAATTTTGTTCTATTGACTTCCTTTTAATGATTAGAATTTGAAATACATAAATGATCACAGAGAAAAGGAAAAAAATCAACAAATAAAGAGAGACATCACCAACACTCTGACACAAGAATCCTGTGAATAGCCTGTTTTATTACTGGTCGATCCTTTGAAAAGATTACACAATAGATCCTGGGTGAAAAAATCAACCCTCAAAACTTCAAAGGAAGAAGTATTTATACAATAATTTAGATCAGATCCTATCATAAATGACTAGGATATTATGGAGAAAAAATCTAACTAGCTAGATCTCAAATTACAAAATATAGGAATTTTGTTGATCTATTCGGATCCTTGGTGTTGATTTTGTGGAAGTAGTTGGTGACTCATTTCTTTGACTTGGCTAATAGCTCCATGTTGAATCGAACCTCAAAATTACCTTTACTCAAGTAAAGAACAAAGATATTCCCATCTCCTTTTACTAGGGATGGAAACCTTGATTAACTTTCTATATATATCACCCATCTCAGTATACTTGGGAAAAGTGGGTTTGGTGATGAAAATATGTTTTATCTTGTGTTGGATGCTCAGGTCCAACTGTAATATTTCTAGGAAAGATTTACCAGTAATTCTTCCCTGTATACCTACAAAATTGGAACCATCCTTTGCCACTGTATTGATCTTCTACTTGTAATATGACAGAGTGATTATCTTATCATTGAGTACCAATAGTCCAGGGAGACCCTTCTTGTGTAGTACCTCAATCTTACTGAAAAATATCTGAACTCCAATATCCATCACTTGAGCCTTCTCCTCTAGTTGCATCATCAATCCTTTCTTGGTCAGGACCTTCCTGACCTCAAGGATGGTCTTTGTCCTGTCTTCAATCTCCATTGATTCTAAATCTTGCTTTCTTTTGGAGTTTAGGAACCTAATGAGCTCAGTGGCCTATGTAGTTCTTTCTCCTTTATCAATTTGTCCATCTCTGTCTCCATATCTCTTATCTGTGCATTATGTTCCATGATCAACTTCAACATCTTCTCTTTGTGGCGTTCAGT
Source organism: Picea sitchensis (assembly GCA_010110895.2). NCBI lineage: Eukaryota > Viridiplantae > Streptophyta > Pinopsida > Pinales > Pinaceae > Picea > Picea sitchensis. The sequence continues at coordinate 58,310 of SNQJ01S0020365.1, read as the reverse complement.
TTCAAACACCTCCTTTGCTTGAGAATATTTAGTGGCTGAAAGTTTCAGTTGCTTTCTCAAGGATGCTATATCAACATTTTTCTTCTTCAACAATTCTTCAGCTGCCTTGACATTCGATGGGTCATACCCAATATTTAGCACCAACTCTTCTAGTGATTTGATCTTATTATCCTTGGCCAAAGAGGAGATTTTCTCCAGCTTTAATTTGGACTGGATGTTATTCATCTCCCCTGTTTTTCTGTGCATTTCCATTTGGTCCACTGGATGGACCTCCCTCACATCAAACTCAAAAGAAGTTTTCTTTTAATCAACAACTATCTTGGCATGAGAAACTTGTGCTTGTAGGAATGGAATTTGCATTCTTCCTTTTTCTGTGTCAAATGATGATAGTAGTCTATATTGGGAAGTGGATGTCTGCTTCCAAAACTAGGCATATGTGTTGATGTTTAGGAGTTCATTTCTCTGCTTGATCTATTTGTACTTGTCAAAGATATTTGATCATGTTTTCTCATGAGAGGATTCGGTTGACATAGTAGTTTCTGTTTGTTTTTTAGATGAAGATGTGGACACTATGAACTGACAACCTGAAAAGGTTGAGGAATGTGGTCCCTCCATGACAATGGTGGACTGCATTTCTCCTTCTTTGAGAAGGTCTAGTGTGTGACTAGTTTTATCTCTCTTCTTGTAGACTTGAAAATATTCAGCTTGTTGGAGCCGCCCCTGTTTTTCTAGCCCGTCACAAATTTCATTTTAATGCTGTAAATCTAAAAATGCTTTTCATTTTTCCCTCTGAGATATCGAGATATCTGAAACTTTATCATGTGGGCAGCGATGATTATTCTACTCTCAAAACAAGTCCTACCTTTCGTAAAAATGTTTCCTCTTTTTGTTCTACTTCGGGACCTCACAGGTCAGATACTATAACTCATGTAGTTCACACGTCCTGAGTCACGAAATGGCAAAATCATTTTAACTTTTCACTCAAGACAGTAACGAGGGTAAAGTTTTCCCTAACTCTTGATTAAACGTCATCGGGTTTTCGCGCCTCGGCGTTCACCAAACCCAAAAAATTATTTTCATAGCCCTGATAGCCAAGAACACGAGGTCCTTATTCGAGTAACTCATGTCAAGGTTAAGGGTAAAAGCTAAACCATGGTAAAGGATTCTCTCAGCATTTTGCCACTCGGCGTTGTCCTTTTTGAAAGTTTCATCGTCTAAACTCTGACTCGCGAAGTCACGATGCAGTTATAATGTAATTAATTGATCGCTTAATCCAATATTATATTTTCCTTTAATTAAGTCATGTCATCGCGATCTCGCATTTTCACAGATCGACATGTAAATCTCCCAGAAACTTATCTTCGAAGCTCCGAGTCGCGATATGGAGAATATAATAATTATAAAATTAATCGAGCCCCAAATCACGATTACCTTTTTTAATCAGATCGATCTTCGCAGTCTCGGATGTTAGAAATTCAAAGTGTTAAAACAAAATCCCCGATATAACGAGTACCAAAATATTGATTAATGTTGGTGAGATTGGATTAATTAAGCTAAATCAAGACATATCCCACGTTTTGATGCTTGCACGATTCACAAGGTAGCCTTTTCTCTCCATACGCCAACTGACTTTTAAACCGCCAAAATTTATGACATTAATGAGGAAATAAGGTAAATCTATGAATATAAGATCGGATTTTTATGGCAAAATTTATTTCTAAATATGATTTGACAGACTTGTTCTGAAAGGTACCGAGTTTTCAAATATATATAAGAGCTGTGTTTTATTATAACAAATGCATTTCATATTACGCAGAGCACATTATATCTGAGTAAACTGACTTCTGTATGTATACGCAGTTCTACCGCAGAAGAGATAAAACACAAGCTTCATCCATGTCTCCGTGCAAAGCATCAAAGGAAAATGTTGAGGTTTCGGGACAAGGCTCAGACAATGTCTCTGATACTTCACCCCGAGGTATCAACTCGGTCCCGAACTGGTCATATGTTTCGGATATTTTGCAAGCAGAATTGGTGGATTATTTCGACGACTCCAACGACAATGAAAAAGATGATATAACCACCAAGTACAAAATAGTCGTCCAAACCGGAATGCACAGAGTAGCAGCCAGGTCGCGGTTTCTTCCATATTATGATATGGTCCGATGGGCATTGGACCATGTGGACATACCTACCTGAACTATCATGAACGAGCAGAGAGTCACCATCGGTACTTTTAGGCCAGAGCATCTGTAAACCATGTATAAGCTGCCCACAACATCCAAACACACATATGACACTGAGTTCTTGGAAGAATTCAAGGAGAAGGAATGCGTACAGTATGATAAAACCATGTCCAGTTTGATAAAGGATTGGGTTTCAAACACCACGAAGTTTAGAGCTAATACCCACGACATATATTCAATCACTTCGTTAGAACCGAAGTACAAATATGTGGCCATGATGGCATGCCGGTTATATGGGAAAGAGGACACATTGCATTTTTTCCTTGCGTGGGTCCCTCTAATGTTTCAGGTCACCGAAGGTAGCTCCTTTAACTGGGAAAATATGCTTTCGGATAGCTTGAACAATCGGGTCACAGAGTATAGAGAGCAAAAGGAGAGTGGGAAGGCATCATCATTCTTCATGTCCGCATACATTATGGACGCAATTTGTTCTATGACACCATTTCCATTGATGAGCTAGAGTTGGACTCCCACCAAAGACAAGCCCATACATGTATATCATGCAAAATTATGGGAAAATAAAGAGGAAAATTTTGCGTATGAAATTTTTAACTGGGTGATGGTGCCCCTGCATGTCGCCATTTTTGGTCACCCGCCACCCCAGATCTCGGATAGCATAGTAACGAATCTGAGCAGCATAGCAGACTGGTATGTGGAGGAAGAATTTTCATACCTCAGAGTTTTCAGGGCTTCTGTTCTCCCGCATGCACTGCCATTGTTCATTCCTGACAAGCTGGCTTGTCGCGAGGTTGCCCGACAGACGATAATTGGTTGTGTAAGCAAAGAACTTAAAGGGTACTCGAAGAAGGTATGGCTGTCGTTTCCTGTTCATTTGAATTCTTATTCTTTATTAGATTTCAGGCATGCCAAAGCCGAGGTCGCGGCCCTGGAAGACCTAAATTGGTATCCATCGAATACAAGAAGCACGATCCGCAGAGGGTCATGAGCAACCATTTGGCAAATTGTGGGCTGAAGAGATTTGAGCATGAGAATTCACCCTTGGATGACATTTTCCGAGGAGCAAGGTCCTATGAGGAGATTCTATCTCGGATAAAATCATTGGCACCCGAGGAAAGAGCTGATGTTCTGAAGTTCCAGGAACATCGACGTAGTTGTCTTCTTGCAGTGTTGCGAGGTGAGGGTCTGAGTACGTCGGAGGTGAAATAGAAGGATGCCAAAGGTTCCAAGGACACGACTCTTGACCAAGGAAAACACTAAGACAAGGGGGAGCAAACGAAGAGTCCGAAAGCAGAGGAAAAGACTCCAGACACGCCGAAGAAGCATAGTCTGGAAGAAGAAATAAAGACTACCAACCCGCCAAAGAAGCAAAGTTCGATCGCTACTTCGGTAAAATCTGTGAAGCAAATCGGGGAACCCATCACATCGGTTACCCCCTTGCAGTCGACGTAGGGAAATATCGATGCGGGATGGATATTCAATGAGGAATTGAGGCCCATAAGGGTGGAAGAACTCCCTCCCAATGAGTTTTTCTTTGACAAGAAAAGAAAGGCAGTTGTAAAAAGGGAATTCTACCAGGAAGGAGAGTCAACTGCCAAGAAGTATAAAGTTATAACTGAGGGAAAGGATAAAAAGAATGAGAAATTCACCACTAAAATAGTAGGGACACTAGGAGGGTATGCCTCGGAAAATCAATTTTCGGTCGGGCTCTTAAAAAACCAACTT
>SNQJ01S0020365.1:14879-54341 GCA_010110895.2 Picea sitchensis | reverse complement strand
GAAGCCAGACTAGCCACAGCAACAGAGACTGCTAAAGACCAGGCAAGCGTAGGAATAGAGCAAGCTAGGTTGGCCGATAAAAATGAGATAGAGGTGCTCAAAACTAAGCTTGAGCAAGCATAGCTGGTGGTCCGGGATGGTTGGATGCAAGTGAGTCAGTAGAGGGATCTGATTGAACAACTACAGGCTAGTGTGGAGATCGTCGAGAACAAAATGATAAACATCGGGATGTTCAAATCCCAAGCGATCGAGATTCGTAGCAGAGTCTCTGAGGCACAACGAAATTTGATCGCCAAGGTAGAAGCGATTCGAGACCACTCCTTGCTGGTAAATCGGGTTTCCGAGAACTTATCTGCCAGAGAAAGGGATGTCGGAGCAGCTCGGGTCACCTCCCAGGAGGCTATGATAGCCACGAGCAACAGGGTTTCAGCAGGTGCTCCCAAGTTCACCATTTCAGAGCAAACCAGAGAAAACATTCTATTAAAGGAATGGGAACATAACATCACCGAAGGAAAGCAACAAGCCAAAAAGATAACCAACTCCCTAGAGGAGGCCTTCAATTCTATAGACGATGATCTACTAGGCATCGACAGCGGAGGTAATGCTGAGATGTTGATGCAAATGAATGTGGAAAAGATCTCACTTGATCTGAAGGAAAAAGAAGAAAGAGATTTGACCGATATTTCTCAGATGACTACGGTGGACATAGTCCAAGTAGATAAATGCATGATTAAACCCAACGCGCAATTATGTACCATCGACATCATAGATGGACAGATGGAAGATAGGCTGTAGCAGTTAGCCCGAAAATGTTACTTCTTTGAAGCCAGCTATCAAGAAGAACCGTCTCGGCTAATATCTCAATTGGTTGAAAGATGTGTCACCTGTATCAAGCCTGCGTAAAGACAAACGTCTGGCACCAAGTGAAGACAGAGAAGAAGAAATAGAGCGATTGCTCTCCTCCCTGTCATAACCGAAATTTTGTGACTATTGAGATTCTATCTTATTTGTAAAATTGTATAAATATACCACAAAAAGAAATAAACAAGGCTGGACCCTTTTGTGTCGATTGTAACAGAGTTTTTTTTATACTTGAGAGTTAATACAAATGCAAATCTGAAGATTTTCAATTCTGTCTCGACTGTGTTATGAGTTTGTTTTCTTGTATCTCATATTTCATTTCATTTCATATTCATAGCTGATAAATTCTTCGTTATAATTTAGTATGACCACTACTATAGCGAATGAATTTTGGTTTTCTATAATTGTTTACTGTTTTTCCTCTGTACCAACTATCAATGGCTGTAAGACCAGTCGACACTTTCAGAATTCTACATATATTCTTTGCTACATCAATTATTTCCTTACTATTTTCCTCTCCTGTTTATTTCGTGAGATTCTCCCTTGCTAGGAGCCTTACATCATAGATAGCTAAATGTTCCCCCCCCCACCTCATACTTTATTAAGATATAACTCAGTTATGGAAACGAGCCTTTGATTTGCATCCTGTTTTGTTTCCGAATCGTAAATTCTCTTTTATATGACCAAATTGAGACAACACCTATTTTCTCTCTATTCCCTTGTTCTACTGTTCCTCTATGACTGTCCCGGTACCAACACAACCCAATATTGATCCCGGATTATCAAATCATAATCATATTGCCTTAAACCTTTTCGACACTATTCTTAAAACAACTACTACACGGGTTGAGCTTGAACGTTCATGGGCAGAAATTGAAAGGGATATAACCATCTAGGAATAGTTGGAAGCTAGAAAACACCAACTCAGAAATCAACATTAGCTTCCCTAACTGGAGGTTGATAGTTTTCCTTTCCCTATCCTTTATTTCAATTTCGGATGCCTAGACAATGTACTTTTAAGCCTTAAGTACAGACTCTGGAACAACATCTTTTTGGCGCCGTTGTCGGGGACCGAAGTTACGAAACCTTTTTCCCTGGGAAAACGACATTTGTGTTTCGTTGAAAGTGTTACCCTTTGATAGTGAACAAAGAGTACACACCTTTTTAAGGATTTATCAATCTTTCACTTGGCGACTCCACAATAAATAAGCTAGCATCTGGTAGAAGGAATACCAGAAAAAACCCGGATGGTAAGCAGATTACGCCCATTACTGATCCCGAAATTTTTTTAAAGGCGAGAGGCTCTCTTAAGCCAACCACTGCAATTTATAAGCCTAAAAACCCACATTTGAGAACTAAATGTTCTTCAGAATCTTCTACTTCACGCAGTCCTCTTTTTGATACTAAAGATCTGACGTCAAACCGCTCCGAAGTTAGGAGCGATATTCATCCCACTTTTCCACCTGTACACAAAGGAAAGGGTCCTTTATAAATTTCATCGACAGTTGACATACCATCTTTTCTTCGGTTGAATTTCCCAGCCTCACCCAATTCTGAGGATTGTGTTACACACTCGTCTTCTACGCCTGTCAGTTCACCCGATTATATCTCTTGAAAGTCCAAGGAATCAAGCCCTCGCATGCCTTATCATTCGTCTGTAGTTTTTCTGTCTCACGAAGAAACCAAAGAGTCACTTTTAATTTTCTGAAATCCCCTTTACGACTTCCCACCAGAATCGATGGCAGCCACCGGAGGAGGTGGTGGAGGTCAAGGACCTGCCCGTCCTCCCAGATTGTTCGTAAAAGTAGTAGCAAGATATGCTCCCTTGGTTTTACCCATCCCCTTACATGACCTTCTTGAAAATTATATAAAAAATCTTCCTAAGTTCACTGGGGAGGGGGATCTAACCGCAGCTAAGCACCTAAATTTCTTTGACCAATTCGCAGACATCCTGGGTCTAGAACACGAAGAAGTGTATTCAATACTTTTCATCCAAACTTTTGAAGGGCAGGTCTGAACTTGGTTTCAGAGTCAACCTGCAGGGTCTATCTTATCCTACGATGCTTTGGAAGACACTTTCCTCAGAAAGTGGGGGGAAAGAAAAGATCACTTATATTATCTAACCGAGTTTGGGTCTTTGAGAAAAAAGAACTCAGAAATAGTTATGGAATTTATTCAAAGATTCAACAAACTGTATCATAAGATCCCAATCGAATTCAAACCCTTCGAACCCTCGGCCAAAGTAACCTTCGCCGGAGCTTTCGAATCGAACTTTGCACTTCTTTTATGAGAGAGAAGGGGAGCCACCCTAAATCGAATGTAGGATGACGCGGTCGAAATTGAGTCTAATATGATGGCTTCAGGTAAATTAAAAGCCAAAGTAGAAACAGGAAACCACGAAAATAGACGCTATAGAGAGCCAGCGGGGCCTTCGGGATCTAATAGGTACACTGATGACAGAGTAGATGATATGGCAAGAGTAAGTAAAGAACTGTCAAATAAAATATCTAGAATGGAGATAGAACAGGTTAAAGATGATTCTTCTACCAAAAAAGACTTTAGGAGGAACCCAAATCCACCAAATCAACAAAGACAAATAAAGAACGAAGATCAAAAAATACAAGCCCCACTAAAGAGCAAAAAATTTATAGGAGCAACCGATCTTCAAGATTTCGGAGATTCGGATAATGATTTCACGAACTTCGGTGATGAATGCTCACAACCGTATCTAACTAGAGAAGATTATGAGAAATCACTAAGTACTCAACAACCGTCGAATAAGGGCGAAGAAAGTGATTGTACTGACCCCTGTGAATCTCAACAGGAAACGAAGATGATAATGGCTGAGTTTCAACCCAAATACAACTTAAGATCTAAGAATAAGCTCATCTCAATGGTTCAACCCAAGAAAATTCTCCAAAGAGGTCAAACTTATGAGCCTCCTTCGAAAGAGATCTTATTACCTAGCAACAAAACTAAAGTAGTAAGCACACAAGAGTCCGAAGTGGAAAAAGTTGAAACCCAAGCACAAGGAACCGAAACAGCAAATAAAATTACGTCTTCAACCAGGACCATGAGTAATAAAGAAGTCCAGACGAATAAGTCAGAGAGGAAGGATTCAGAAGTCTCAACCAAAGAAGCATACAAGGTGAGCGGAGCTTTCAGTTTTGAAAATGAGATTAGTAAAATTAAGATACCGATCCCGTTGGTAGAGTTAGAAAAAAAACCCGTTTATCGGAAGCAAATTACCAAAGCGATGGGTGTCTTGGAACTCGAAAGCCAGTCTGATGTCTTAAACCTGGAAGATGACAAACCTAACATCACCTTTGGTCTGCATTTTGAAGGGGACAAATATACTATCTCTCCCTTTTATATCACTTTAAATGTATATGATCAATTACTGCATAATTGCATGTTAGACTCCGGAGCCTCCCATAATGTTATGCCTAAACTTATCATGGACAAATTGGGCCTCCATATCACCAGACCTTATGGAGATCTTTACTCTTTTGACTCAAGAAGGGTTAAGTGTATGGGGATGATAAAAGATCTGGTAGTTACCCTGGCACAGGTCCCGGTTAAGAGTATCCTGATGGATGTGGTTATAGCAGATATTCCCCCTAAGTATGGCTTGTTGTTATCTAGGTCATGGGTAGACAAGTTGGGGGGTTCTCTCCAATTAGACATGACGTTCGCCACAATTCCTGTTTTCGGTGGTCAATTCACTCGGTTGTACAGAGAAATGAGGTTAACATATACAACGAGTGATCCTCAAAACCCAAACAATTTCCCTATTTACATTGTGGACCAAGATCTAGGAAATTGTATCTTGTCTTTTGATGATGGTTTAGATGGTTGTCCGGAGGGAAACGATATAGAGCGATAGGAGTCAAGTTACATGATAGAGGATCTATGTAATACCAGTGTCTGGAAAATGTATTTTGATGGTGCTTCATCTTCTGAAGGGGCGGGTGCAGGAGTGCTTTTAGTGGCTCCCAGAGGTAAGTTCGTTGTTCCTTTTTCCTACCGACTGTAGTGGGATATAGATTACACTAATAATGTATGCGAATATGAAGCACTGGTCTTAGGACTAGAGGCTGCCAAGAGGCTAAATATAAATAACTTAGAGGTATATGGTGATGCAGAGTTAATAGTCAAACAAATAAACTGACAGTACCTAGCCAAGCATCCCAGATTGAGAACATACAGAAATTGTTCTTGGGATCTCATGGAAAACTTTTTCTCATCCGTAAATGTCCACTTTATCCCTCGCACAGAGAATTTACATGCTGATGCATTGGCAAAAGCAGCCTCAACCTTCTCTCCTCCCACGACTTTCAAATTGAAGTATCACATTGAAATCAGATACAAACCCTCTATACCAGACAATATCCGACACTGGCAGGTCTTTGAGGACGAAGAACAAATTAAGAAATTGCTTGCAGTAGTGGGTGAATTCTCCGAAACTCATGCAGACCAAGAAAATCAAAATGATCCAATGTGGATCATTCAAGAAGGGGAAGATCATGAAGCCTTCCGAGAAAAAATTGCGGATCATCGTATGCTGGTCCTTAAAAACAACCAAATTCTTAAAGGATTGATTCCTTTAGAAAGACTTTTCGATCAAAACGATGTACCTGTAAAATCCACTTTACAACCCCAACCAGATAAAGTGGAGGACTGTGATTTAGGAACTGAAAAAGAATCCAGGATAGTAAAGATATCCAAGTTCCTTCCTCCTGATTTTAAAAGTAAGTATAAAGACCTACTCAGACAGTATAAGGATGTTTTTTCCTAGACTTATGATGAGCTACAGACATACGACACTTCCATAATTGATCACAAAATACCTCTAAAGCCTGGGGTTAAACCGTTTAGGAAAAATCTTAGACAGATCAACCCCATTTTGTTACCTGTGATCGAAAAAAAAGTTAAGAAACTTTTAGACGCGAAAATAATAGTACCTCTGAGATACTCAGACTGGGTGGCCAACCTGGTCCCGGTCAGGAAAAAGAATGGGGAAATCAGACTGTGCGTGGATTTCCGAAACTTAAATAAGTCTTCTCTAAAGGACAACTACCCACTGCCCAAAATGGACCATGTGCTAGAAAAGGTAGTCGGATCAAATCAGATTTCTATGATCGATGGGTTTTCCGGATACAATCAAATCGCCATGAATGAACAAGACAAAGAGAAAACTGCTTTCACTACAATGTGGGGTACATTTATGTATGAAAAAATGCCTTTCGGTTTGATTAATGCAACAAATACATTCCAGTGCGCTATGGACATCGCTTTCATTGGAGAAAGAGATAAGTTCGTAGTAATCTATCTTGACGATTTGACGGTTTTCTCTAAAACTGACGAAGAACACTTGATGCATCTTAAGCAGACATTCGAAAAATGTCACAGGTTTGGTCTATCTTTAAATCGAAAGAAATCACATTTTGCCATGTGGGAAGGTAAGCTTCTTGGTCATATCATATCTAGGAATGGAATCAGTATTGATCCTAAGAGAATTGAAGCAATAAATACTATAAGTATTCCAAGAAATGTAAAACAAATTCAATCTTTCTTAGGAACGATAAATTTTTTACGAAGGTTTATCCCGAATTTCGCTGAGATTGTAAAACTGATCACAGGTATGTTGAATAAATACAGTGAAGTAAAATGGACAACCGAGGCCAGAGCATCATTCGCTCACATTAAGAAATTTATAAGCGAGGCACCTGTGTTAGCAAGCCCTGACTATATGAAAGATTTTCTTATTTTCTCGTTTGCCTCCGAACACACGATTTCCGCGGTACTACTACAAAGGAACGAAGAAGGTTTTGAACAACCGATCGCTTTCTTCAGCAAGAGCCTTAGAGACGCCGAACTGAAGTATGATATAATAGAAAAACAAGCGTACACCATGGTAAAGGCATTAAAAGAGTTCAGAACATATATACTACAGTCCAATATAATCACGTACGTACCTACCAGTTTTGTGAAAGATATTCTAGTGCAACTAGAAAACGATGGAAAAAGAGGATGATGGCTTGCCAAAATCCAAGAATTTGATCTGGAATTTAAACCAACTAAACTGATAAAAGGACAAGGCCTGGTTAAACTTTTAGCTGAGTCAAATTTCAGAGCCCTAGGTATCAATTGCCTGGAAGAAGATGATGAAGACATGAACCTGAACGAGCTGGATGAGCAAGTAGGCCCAAACAGGATCGAAGAAAAGTTCATATCGTCAGGCTGGTACAAATATATAGTGTCATATCTGTTGACTCTAAAATGCCCAAACGAGCTATCACCATCAAAAGCCAGAACTTTAAAACTTCACGCGGTTAAATATTGTATCACCGAAAGTCAGCATATTTGAAAGACCCACTCAGTTTCTTGTTAGTTTGTTTAATCGAACCAGAAACTGAGCGGGTTATAGACGAATTTCATAAGGGAATCTACAGGGGGCATCATTCTTGGAGAGCTACAACCTATAAAATTTTGAGGGCTGGGTACTACTGGCCAAAAATATTTTTTTACGTCAATGCCAAAGTCTGAGCCTGCAACCCCTGTCAACTATTCGTAGGTAAACAGAATCTCTCGGCACTGCCTCTGGTTCCAGTCAAAATTGAAGCCCCATTTCAGCAATGGGGTCTAGATTTCATAGGCGATATTAACCCCCATTCCAGTGCTCAACACAAGTGGATCTTAACAGCAACTAATTATTTTACTAAGTGGGTGGAAGCCATTCCAACCAAAAGGGAAATAGACTTAGTGGTAATCGATTTCTTAGAAGACAATATTTTGTCAAGATTCGGTTGCCCCCGAAAGATAGTTACAGACAATGCCCAAGCCTTTAAATCTATGGCTATGATCAGTTTCTGTCAGAAGTATAACATCATTCTCGGCCATTCCACAACATATTACCCCCAGGGAAATGGATTGGTCGAGTCATCTAACAAGAGCCTGGTAAATATAATCAAGAAAGTATTGGATGAAAATAAAAGGTCCTGGCATGTGCACTTAAAATACGCATTGTGGGCAAATCGCATAAGCACAAAAAGGTCAATCAGCATTTCACCTTTTCAGATGGTATATGGGACCGATGTTGTGCTACCTATAAACCTAACGCTCCCAGTGATGAAGTTATGGCAAGATCAAAATGAAGAACCCAATCATGTCACCAGGAGAATAAATCAGTTGATTGAGGTTCATCAACATAGAGTTGACGTAGATGAGAAGCTACAGAAGTACCAAGATGATATGAAGGATTTATTCGACCGCAAAGAAAAAGATAGAGATTTCCTCCCAGGTGATTTAGTATTAAGGTGGGATGCAAGAAAGGAAGATGCAGCAAAACACGGTAAATTTGACCACCTCTGGTATGGGCCATTCAGGGTCTCAGCTTTGGAAGGAAAAAATTATTTCCTACTGGAAAACATAGACGGTGAAGTCCTCAATGCCCCTGTCAATGGGTGTTATCTGAAACATTATATGACGTAACAGTCGCCAAAAAAAAAAACTTTGTATATTTGTGTATAATATTTTTTACATACATATGTTTTTTATTTTATACACTGCTTTTGATTTTCTTTTTCCTTTCATGAACTTTTGACACTTTTTGGATAGCCTCGATAATCTTCGTATTTATCTCTTACAGGATTCCAGCTACATATGAAGTGAGCAAGAGAAGTAAACTGAAAGTAGGTGTCAGAAATAAATCGGCTTGAACAGGTGATACCCAAGAAATTTGATTTTGTACAAAGAAATTGAAACGAAAAGGTGTAGAATGAGATTTCCTAAAAGACATGTTATAAAAGCCTATTAAAATTAGAGATAACTCCTTTCAAAAAGCAATATCTACTGGAATGATAAATAACAAAATTGTTTCTTTGTTTGTTTAATCAAAAGTTAAAACAAATTAAACAATTCATACAAATGAAAATGCAGTCAGTCAAGGTAAAGTCTCCCCAAAAAGATCTACAAGAGTCAATTTGATTTTTCTTGACCTCTGTGTTTCCAGTCCGTAAAGTTAGCACTTGTCACCCCTTCCTATCTTTAGGTTTATCTAGTGAAAATTCAACATTCTTCAGTTTCGCATAAGAAGGGATAAGAGTTTTTGTTTCAGCCTCGTGAACTTCAAAGCAGATTGTGGAAAGAAAGTTGGTCTTCACAACTCCTCAACTCCTTGCTAAACAAAGTGAGGTTTGAAGTGGTCCTAACTTTCCTAGGTTTCTCAACAGTTTCATAAGTTTGAGGCTTTCACAAATAGGAAGTTCCAAAAATTTAATTTCCGCCTTTCTCCCTGATAGACGAAGGTGTGGTGAAGGTCAAGGGAAGGTTGGTACCGAGTAATCAAAGTAAGTTGAAAGACCTATAATGCAAAATATTACATAGATATCAGCCCTAATACAAACTGATTGCCCCCATCTTCGTGCTCTAAAAAGAAAATTGTAAGACAGGTGGTGAAAGGAAATTCAGAAATGATTGCCCCCACCTAGTCCAAGAGACGATGAAAGGAAATTCATAAATGATTGCCCTCGTCTCAGAATTTAAATGCATGAATATATTCTGAAGTGGTGAAAGGAAATTCAGTAAAAGGGGCCAGATAACTTCACTGGGGTACTGAATAGGCTCGCTGGCAGTGAAGCAATATCTAAGATATATGTAAGGCTATTATACATGAATATCACTCTGCTCTGGTAGCCGACTCTTTTTTGAGGCCCGAACTACATCCCAAGTCCAGACGGGATTCCCTAATTGAAAACATATAATTTTATTCTTTTGATGCAAGCTGATAACCACAAAATCTGTTGGGTCTCCTAGAATTGTTTTGATTGTCTTAAAGCCGACCTGAATTTAGTGGCGGGAAAGGGAAAGTCGTGAAAGGGACTACAGCTAATGTTTAAAAGGAATATCTGAGTTTGAAAAAGATTTTCTAGGTAAAGAACGAAGTCTTTTTCCCCCTTCGGTGCCCTATACTCAGGAACCATTGTTACCTGTTTGAAGCTATTGACTCCATTTACCCAATATTGGCACATGGTCTACTGTTCTTCCTGCCTCACAGGAAGGCAGGATCCCTAGCTGGAGCCTATGTTGGAGCCACCCCTGTTTTTCTAGCCCGTCACAAATTTCATTTTAATGTTGTAAATCTAAAAACGGTTTTCATTTTTCCCTCTGAGATATCGAGATCTATGAATCTTTACCACGCGAGCAAAGGTGATTATTCTACTCTCGAAACAAGTCCTGCCTTTCATAAAAATGTTTCCTCTTTTTGTTCTACTTCGGGACCTCGCAGGTCAGATACTATAACTCATGTAGTTCACACATCCCGAGTCACGAAACGGCGAAATCATTTTAACTTTTCATTCAAGACAGTAACGAGGGTAAAGTTTTCCCTAACTCATGATTAAACGTTGTCGGGTTTTCGCACCTTGGTGTTTGCCAAACCCAAAAATTTATTGTCATAGCTCCGATAGCCAAGAACGCGAGGTCCTTATTCAAGTAACTCATGTCAAGGTTAAGGGTAAAAGCTAAACCATGGTAAAGGATTCTCTCAGAATTTCGCCACTCGGCGTTGTCCTTTTTGAAAGTTTCACCGTCTAAACTCCGACTCACGAAGTCACGATGCAGTTATAACGTAATTAATTGATCGCTTAATCCAAGATTATCTTTTCCTTTAATTAAGTCATGTCATCGCGATCTCGCGTTTTCGCAGCTCGGCATGTAAATCTCCCAGAAACTTATCTTCAAAGCTCTGAGTTGCGATATGGCGAATATAATAATTATAAAATTAATTGAGCCCCAAATCACGATTACCTTTTTTAATCAGATCGATCTTCAAAGTCTCGGATGTTAGAAATTCAAAGTGTTAAAACAGAATCCCTGATATAATGAGTACCGAAATATTGATTAATGTTGGTGAGATTGAATTAATTAAGCTAAATCAAGACATATCCCGTGTTTCAATGCTTACACGATTCACGAGGTAGACTTTTCTCTCCATACGTCAACTGACTTTTAAACCGCCAAAATATATGACATTAATGAGGAAATAGGGTAAATCTATGAATATAAGATCAGATTTTTATGGCAAAATTTATTTCTAAATATGATTTGACAGACTTGTTCTGAAAGGTACCGAGTTTTCAAATATATATAAGAGCTGTGTTTTATTATAACAAATGCATTTCATATTACGCAGAGCACATTATATCTGAGTAAACTGACTTCTGTATGTATACACAGTTCTACCGCAGAAGAGCTAAAACACAAGCTTCAGCCATGGCTCCGCGCAAAGCATCAAAGGAAAATGTTGAGGTTTCGGGACAAGGCTCAGACAATGTCTCTGATACTTCACCTCGAAGTATCAACTCGGTCCCGAACTGGTCATATGTTTCAGATATTCTACAAGCAGAATTGGTGGATTATTCCGACGACTCTGACGACAATGAAAAAGATGATATAACCACTAAGTAAAAAATAGTCGTCCAATCTGGAATGCACAGAGTAGCAACCAGGCCGCGGTTGCTTCCATATTATTATATGGTCCGATGGGCATTGGACCATGTGGACATACCTACCCGAACTATCATGAACGAGAAGAGAGTCACCATCGGGACTTTCAGGCTGGAGCATATGCAAACCATGTATAAGCTACCCATGACATCCGACCACACATATGGCGCTGAGTTATTGGAAGAATTCAAGGAGAAGGAATGCGTACAGTATGATAAAACCATGTCCATTTTGATAAAGGATTGGGTTTCAAACACCGCGAAGTTCAGAGATGATACCCACGGCATATATTCAATCGCTTCGTTAGAACCACAGTACAAATATGTGGCCATGATGACATGCTGTTTATATGGGAAAGAGGACACATCACATTTTTTCCTTGTGTGGGTGCCTCTAATGTTTCGGATCGCTGAAGGTAGCTCCTTTAACTGGGCAAAGATGCTTTCGGATAGCTTGACCAATCGAGTCACAGACTATCGAGAGTAGAAGGAGAATGGGAAGGCGTCATCATTCTTCATGTCCGCATACATTATGGACACAATTTGTTCTATGACACCATTTCCATTGATGAGCTGGAGTTGGACTCCTGCCGAAGACGAACCCATACATGTATATCATGCAAAATTATGGGAAAATAAAGCGAAAAATTTTGCGTATGAAATTTTTAACTAGGTGATGGTGCCCCTGCAAGTCGCCATTTTTGGTCACTGACCACCCCTAATCTCGGACAGCATAGTAACGAATTTGAGTAGCATAGCAGACTGGTATGTGGAGGTAGAATTTTCATACCTCAGAGTTTTCAGGGCTTTTGTTCCCCCGCATGCACTTCCATTGTTCATTCCCGACAAGTTGTCTTGTCACGAGGTTGCCCGATAGACGATAATTGGCGGTGTAAGTGAAGAACTTAAAGGGTACTCGAAGAAGGTATGGTCATCATTTCCTGTTCGTTTGAATTCTTATTCTTTATTATATTTCGGACATGCCAAAGCTGAGGCCACGGCCCTGGAAGACCTAAATTTGGTCTCCATCAAATACAATAAGCACGATCCGCAGAGGGTCATGAGCAACCATTTGGAAAATTGCGGGCTCAAGAGATTTGAGCATGAGAATTTACCCTCGGATGACATTTTCTGAGGAGCAAGGTCCTATGAGGATATTCTAGCCTGGATAAAATCCTTGGCACCCGAGGAAAGAACCGATGTTCTGAAGTTCCAGGAACATCGACATAGCTGTCTTCCCGCAGTGTTGCGAGGTGAGGGTCCAAGTACGTCAGAGATGAAACAGAAGGATGTCGAAGGTTCCAAGGACGCGACTCCTGACCAAGGAAAACACTAAGATGAGGGGGAGAAAACGAAGAGTCTGGAAGTAGAGGAAAAGACTCCATACACGCTGAAGAAGTAGAATCTGGAAGCAGAAATAAAGACTCCCGACCTGCCAAAGAAGCAGAGTCTGGTCGCTACTTCGAGAAAATATGTGAAGAAAATCGAGGAACCCATCACATCGGTTACCCCGTTGCAGTCGACGCAGGGAAATATCGATGTGGGATGGATATTCAATGAGGAATTAAGGCCCATAAGGGTGGAATAACTCCCTCCCAATGAGTTTTTCTTTGACAAGAAAAGAAAGGGAGTAGTAAAAAGTGAATTCTACCAGGAAGGAGAGTCAACTGCCAAGAAGTATAAAGTTATAACTAAGGGAAAGGATAAAAAGAATGAGAAATGTGCCACTGAAATAACAGGGACACTAGGAGCGTATGCCTCGATGAATCAATTTTCGGTCGAGCTCTTAAAAAACCAACTTAAAAGAAAAAATTGCCTCATTAGGACCCTTGAAGCCAGACTGTCCACAACAACAGAGACTGCTAAAGACTAGGCGAGCATAGGAATAGAGCAGGCCAGGTTGGCCGATAAAAATGAGATAGAGGTGCTCAAAACTAAGCTGGAGCAAGCACAGCTGGTGGTCCGGGATGGTCGGATGCAAGTGAATCAGTAGAGCGATCTAATTGAATAGCTACAGGCTAGGGTGGAGATCTCCGAGAACAAAATGATAAACATCGGGATGTTCAAATCTCAAGCGATTGAGATTTGGAGCAGAGTCTCTAAGGCACAGTGAAATTTTCTCGCCAAGGTAGAAGTGCTCTGAGACCATTTTTTATTGGTAAATCAGGTTTTCGAGAACTTATCTGCCAGAGAAAGGGATACCGGAGAAGCTCGGGTCGCCTTCCAGGAGGCTGTGATAGCCACAAGAACCAGGGTTTCAGCAAGTACTCCCAGGTTCACCATTTCATAGCAAACTAGAGTGAACATTCTATTAAAGGAATGGGAACATAACATCACCAAAGGCAAGTAGCAAGCCAAAAAGATAACCAACTCCCTAGAGGAGGCCTTCAATTCTATAGATGGTGATCTTCTAGGCATCAACAACGGAGGTAATGCTGAGACATTGATGCAAATGAATGTGGAAAATATCTCACTTGATCTGAAGGAAAAAGAAGAAAGAGATTCAGTCGATATTTCTTAGATGACTATGGTGGACATAGTCCAAGTAGATAAATGCATGATTAAACCCAACGCGCAATTATGTACCATCGACATCATAGATGGACAGATGGAAGACAGGCTACAGCAGTTAGCCCGAGAATGTTACTTCTTTGAAGCCAGCTGTCAAGCAGAACTGTCTCGGCTAATATCTCAACTGGTTGAAAGATGTGTCGCCTGTACGGAGCCCGTGCAAAGACAAACGTCTGGCACCAAGTGAAGACAGAGAAGAAGAAATAGAGCGATTTCTCTCCTCCCTGTCATAACCAAAATTTTGTGACTATTGAGATTCTATCTTATTTGTAAAATTGTATAAATATACTACAGAAAGAAATAAACAAGGCTGGACCTTTTTGTGTCGATTGTAACAGAGTTTTTTTTATACTTGAGAGTTAATACAAATGCAAATCTGAATATTCTCAATTCCATCCCGACTGTGTTATGAGTTTGTTTTCTTGTATCTCATATTTCATTTCATTTCATATTCATAACTGATAAATGCTTCATTATAATTTAGTACGACCACTACTATATCGAATGAATTTTGGTTTTCTATAATTGTTTACTGTTTTTCCTCTGTACCAGCTATCAGCGGGTGTAAGACCAGTCGACACTTTCAGAATTCTACATATATTCTTTGCTACATAAGTTATTTCCTTACTATTTTCCTCTCCTATTTATTTCATGAGATTCTCCCTTGCTAGGAGTCTTACATCATAGAAAGCTAAATGTTTTCCCCCCCACCTCATACTTTCTTAAGATATAACTCAGTTATGGAAACGAGCCTTTGATTTGCATCCTGTTTTGTTTCCGAACCGTAAATTCTCTTTTATACGACCAAATTGAGACAACACCTATTTTCTCTCTATTTCCTTGTTCTACTATTCCTCTATGACTGTCCCGGTACCAACATAGCCCAATATTGAACCCGGATTATCAAATCAAAGTCATATTGCCTTAAACCTTTTCGACACTATTCTTAAAACAGCTACTACATGGGTTGAGCTTGAACGTTCGTGGGCAACAATTGAAAGGGATATAACCATCCAAGAATAGTTGGAAGCTAGACAACACCAACTCAGAAATCAACATTAGCTTCCCTAACTGGAGGTTGATAGTTTTCCTTTCCCTATCCTTTATTTCACTTTCGGATGCCTAGACACTATACTTTTAAGCCTTAAGTACAAAATCTGGAACAACACAGGTAACACCTTTGTGACTGAATGGAAAACCTTTTTCCTTTCTCTCTTTTCTTTTTTTATTTGAGGTGTGTTGGTATGTGAAACAGTGACATGGGGTGGTTGTTCTTCTATTTCCAACAATGTATTTTCTTTCCAATCTATTTGATTCATATACTTTTCCACCTCTGGCTTGTGTACATTAGCATTAGGAGTGATTTTTTCTTTGATCCTGAGCTCTGAGATGACACCAAATGACACATAATTCCATGTGAAACTCTGAGTGAAGTTTATTTGTTTCAAGAGGCAGTCTTCCTCTTCTCCTACAGCTCTGTTGTTGCATATGAAAGAACCAATTTGGGTTTTGATTTTGAGTTGTTGTCTCTTCTTGACTAATACAAAATGGATGCCATCATAATTCACCATATTCTTGATATATTACAATGCAAATATCCTTATAGGGAGATATTTTTACAGTATGTATGGTGGCAATTCACATCCATACACTCTTATTTCAGTGTGTTTTTGGTACATATACCAATCTCCTTTTTTGGCCAAATCAGAGAGTTGAATAATTCTATGGACTTCTTCATTGATTCTTGGCTCTATTCTGCTACTGAGCATGCAAACCAGTGGGTGATAAAATTGATCAATGAAATCCTTGAAGATGAACTCAGTTGAATTTGAAGTTGAAATCGATTAAAATTGAGGAATCCTAGTTTGATAATCCTGGGGCATATTGTGTAAGGGAGCAGCCAAAACAAGGGAAGCATATCTTGCTGCCATGATTGGTGAAGGAAGTTGGTGATAAGGAACTCCTGTAGTAGGTTGGATTGTAACCTATATGACCGTTGGAGAAGTGATATAAGATGTGGAAGAAGTAGGGATGGGAGATATAGAATGAGTTACTTGAGGATTAATAGAAGTTGCAGAGATAGAAAGGGAAGAAAGTTCAACAAACTGTTGAATGTAGGCTTTATGAAAATCTTGGTCAAGGTCTGATGCTAGATATTGTGATTTCTCGAAATCTTGAAGGATTTGTTGATCAAAATCTATTCCAGGAGAGAGTCTTTTTGGGGTTCTAGGTTGGAGGATGGCTTGATCTAGGATTGTTTCATCCACAAAGCTATCATATTTGGTTCTGAAAAGGATATGCTCAAAAGGTAGATCAAACTAAATATCTTGGATTGTGACAAACTTATCTGGAAGAGAAGTGGCCCTAGGAAGAGAACTAATTCTCCCTTGACTTTTTGTTGTGCTTCTTTTATGATTATTTTTTTTGGATTATCTACTAGTTTTATAGGTTTTGGATCAGGGTGAGAGGTGTGAATTATTTTTGGAGCCAAAAATTAAACTTTTGGAAACCTAATTAATTATTTACAAATTTTAACAACCTCTAAACATTTGTCTCTTGAAATTTATATCTTTGATTGTTCAGAAATAAACTTTTCTTATCTAGGGAAGACAATTCATAAAGTTGGAAAATTTGTTCAGTTCCCCAGTATGGTCGCCACTATGTTATCACTTTGTAATTCCCAGAGGTTGTCGAAGGGTAGAATAAATTGACAGAGGTAACTATCAAAACCAATTTTGAAACTAGGATCTAGCCATGCCAGTTTCATAGAGGGATTTCTCTATAAGATTTAGATTTGTTTAAGTTTTGAATATTAGGCTAGTTATGATAGTTTGAATTTGTTTCTTTGTTTGTTTGTAATAGTTGGCGAAAAGGATGCATTAATTATCCATTGGGCTATGGGATCTGTATAAAAGATGAGGATCATATTCAACTTTTTATGAGGTTTTTTTCACAGGGAAGGGTAGTAAAACTATTAGATCTATTGAGATTAAATGAGGTGGAAAAGATAGAAAAGATATGAGAGTCCACTAAGCAAAGAAGCAATTAAGAATTCCCTTACTCAATTTCAGATGAAAACATATAGACCATTAAAATACCAGAGACAGAGTATACAAGATAAATTATGTTTTATTGACTTCCTTTTAATGATTAGAATCTGAAATACATAAATGATCACAAAGAATAGGAAAACATTCAACAAATAAAGAGAGACATTACCACCAATCTGACACAAGAATACTGTGAATATCCTATTTATTACTGGTCGATCCTTTGAAAATATTAAACAATAACTCCTGGGTGCAAAAATCAACCCTCAATACTTCGAAAGAAGAAGTATTTATACAATAGTTTACATCATATCCTGTCATAAATGACTAGGATATTATGGAGAGAAAATCTAACTAACTAGATCTCAAATTACAAAATATAGGAATTTTGTTGATCTATTCAGAAACTTGGTGTTGATTTTGTGGAAGTAGTTGGTGACTCATGTCTTTGACTTGGCTGATAGATCCATGCTGACTCAAGCCTCAAAATTAACTTTACTCAAGTAAAGAACAAAGATCTTCCCATCTCTTTTTACTACAGATGGAAACCTTGAGTAACTTTTTTTTATATCTCGTCCATCTCAGTATACTTGGAAAAAGTGGGTTTTGTAATGAAAATATGTTTTATCTCGTGCTGGATGCTTAGGTCCAACTGTAATGTTTTTAGCAAAGCTTTACTAGTAATGCTTCCCTATATACCTGCAAAATTGGAACCATCCTTTGCCACTGTATTGATCTTCTGCTTGTAATCTGACAAAGTGATTAGCTTGTCATTGAGTACCAATAGTCTAGGGAGACCATTCTTGTGTAGTACCTCAATCTTACTAAAAAATATCTCAAATCCAATATCCATCACTTGATCCTTCTACTCTAGTTGCAACATCAATCCTTTCTTGGTCAGGACCTTCTTGACCTCAAGGATGGTCTATGTCATGTCTTTAGTCTCCATTGCTTCTAACTCCTACTTGTTTTTGGAGTTTAGGAACCTAATGATCTCAGTGGCCTCTGTAGGTATTTTTCCTTTATCAATGTGTCCATATATGCCTCCATCTCTCTTATCTGTGCATTATGTTCCATGATCAACTTCAACATATCCTCTTTGTGGCCTTCACTTTCAACCACCTCCTTTGTTTGTGAATCTTTAGTGCCTGGAAGTTTCATTTTCTTTCTCAAGGATCCTATATCAACATTTTTCTTCTTCAACAATTCTTCAGCTTCCTTGAAATTCGATGGGTCATACCCAATATTTAGCACCAACTCTTCTAGTTTTTTGATCTTAATTTCCTTGGCAAAAGAGGAGATTTTCTCCATCTTCAATTGGGACTGGATGTTATTCATAAACACCTGCAATTTTGAAGCAGTCAATGAGGTGTTTTTCAAAGTAGAGAATATCATCTCCCATGTTTTATTGTGCATGTCCATTTGGTCCACTAGATGTACCTCCTTCACATCAAACTCAAAAGAAGTTTTCTTGTAATCAACAATTGTCTTGGGATGAGGAAATTGTTCTTGCAGGAATTCCATTTGCATTCTTCCTTTTTCTATGTCAAATTCTGACTATAGTCTATGTTGGGAAGTGGATGTATGCTTCCAGAATTGAGCATATGTGTTGTTGTTTAGGATTTCATTCCTCTGCTTCATCTGTTTGTACTTGTTAAAGATATTTGACCCTGTTTTATCATGAGAGGATTTGACTGACAGAGTCGTTTCTGTTTGTTTTTTAGATGAAGATGTGGACACTATGAACTGACTGGCTGAAAAGGTTGAGGAATGTGGTCCCTCCATGGCTATGGTGGATTGCATTTCTCCTTCTTTGAGCAGGTCTGGTGTGTGATTAGTTTTATCCCTCTTCCTATAGACTTGAAAGTCTCCAGCTGACACCTCTATGACTGAAGGGGAAACCTCTTTCCTTTATCTCTTTTCTGTTTGTATTTGAGGTGTGTTGGTATGTGAAGAAGTGACAGGGGGAGGTTGTTCTTATGTTTCCAACAATGTATTTTCTTGCCAATCTGTCTGATTCATATACTTTTCCACCTCTAGCTTGTTTACATGAGAATACAGAGCGCTCTTTTATTCGACCCTTAGCTCTGAGATGACAACAAATGGTTCATAAGTCCATGTGAAACTCTGGGTGAAGTTCATTTGTTTCAATAGGTCGTCTGCCTCTTCTCCTGTAGCTCTGTTGTTGCATATGAAAGAACCAATTTGGGTTTTGATTCTGATTTGTTGTTTCTTCTTGACTGATACAAAATGGATGTCATCAGAGTTCACCATCTTCCTGATATATTGTAATGCAAATATCCTTACAGGGATATATTTTGGCAGTATGTATGGTGGAAATTCACATCCATACACTCTTATTTCAGTGTGTTTTTGGTACAGATACCAATCTCCTATTTTTTACAAATTAGAGAGGTGAAGAATTCTCTGGACTTCTTCATTGATTATTTTCTTTGTTCTGCTACTGAGCATGCAAACCACTGGGTGATAAAATTGATCAATGAAATCCTTGAAGTTGAACTCAATTGAATTTTTCCTCACTAGTGAGGTCCATGAAGTCACTGATTGAGGGTTTCCTTCCTGATCTAATTTCTAGAGAGCACATGAGAATCTATCTGACTGAAAAAACAAGAATAAGTACACCAACACTGAGGAATATTTGAGCATTCCTTTTGTTGAAAATTTGAAAAAATGATCATGTATGTTGCCAGCCAAAAAATGACTAAAATCAAATTGAACTGTAGCTTTTTCTTCTGTGGAAAAAATGGATAGAAAACCTAAGATAGGTTCATCTACCCATTCATCTGAAAAGTATCCTAATAGGTAACAAAGGTTAGAAATAATTTGGATTTACCTAACAGAGAAAATGGAGGATGGATAGGGAGGGTTTTTCTTGGGCAACTGAGCTTCTTCTAGCAGAAAGATTTCAAAAATATGGGCTCTTTAGGGGAAGGAGAGTTTTCTGGTAGAGTTCATTCAGGGCTTCGACAGAGAAAGGGATTGCAGAGTCAATTCTTGGGATCTGTAACATCTAATTAATGGATTCGGGGGTAATGGTGAACAGGGTTTCACCAAAAGAGGAAACGATGGCCCTTTGATCAGGAAAATAATGGGCTTAACGTTTCAGGGAAAATTTTGGAAAGTGGAAGGTCTGAGGGAACATGTACATAGGAAAATTTGACTCCCAAAGTCCAATTTCATCACTCTATCCAGGAAAATATCCCTTAGCTAGAAGTGTAATTCAAGGAAGTCGAATTCACACTTCGGCTTTGTAATTTTGTAGTCATTATCTACCAGGGGAATATTATTCAGGTTGACGGGAGGTGGAAGGAATGGGTTTTCATATTTCTCAACAGATTTAGCTTTGGGAGCCATGACTAATAGATTTATAAAGGTGAATTAATGGAGGACTGTAATTACCCAGGTTAGCTGCATTTGTTGACAGTGAACTTTGGCGGTAGTTGGCTCAAAGCCTCGATCTGGCGCAGTGTCGACAATGTATGGATCTGTAAATAGCGTCATAGTGTTGAAGAAATAGGGTTAACCAGTGCAACGGAGGTGTATGTTATATCGTGGGGGATGACGGGGTGAATAACGGTCACGGGGAGGGAATTGATTGGCCAATAGGTATGTGGGGTGTGACGTGTGATAGGTGATAGTGGGGTATGGTGGAAGAGGAATTGGAAGCGGTATTAGGTAGGTGGTTTTGGCATTATTCGAAGGGGTAGAAGCGGTAGAATTGGATTTGAGTGGGGAAGTGCGAAGGAAACTCTAAAGAGAGGGTGACCGCGTTAGGTGGGTCCACAGAGAGAGAACCCTCTTTTCTATCAGATTAAAAGGCAAAAGATTACGGGGGTCCATAATGAAGTGCATTGATCTTGGTATTTGTTAGATGTCACCGGAAAGAATTTGTGTGCCTTTTAGTCACAACATGACAAATAGGTTAGGTGGGTCCACCGCAGGGGAACCCTCTTTTCCTGATCCCCCCCCCTACCGTTAAAGGCAAAAAGGTCGGGGGGGGTCCAAAATGTGCTGAGGGTCGTCGATCTTGGCGCTGTTAGATGTCACCGATGAAAATTGTGCACTTTTTAGTCACAACATGACAAATAGTATTATCCATAAGAAACTTAGGATAAAATCATGCGATGGGTAGTGCTAAGCTTAGCCTTTCTTCTTTTTTTCACCAAGGTATTATTTCCTAAGAAAAAAACATCAAATTTACTCAAATAAAGGGTATTTTAACAATCCCTTTGCAATTTTTATTGAAATCAACATCACTAACCTAAATCCTAGCCTAATCAACTAACACATTAATCCATCTTAGACTGTTGGATTAATTATTACTCTAACCTAACTAATTTGGCCAAGATTAAATTGTTTGACCAAATTTATTCACTAACCTATCAACATAAATTTAAAAGGTTTGATCATGATTATATAGTATGAGTCAAACGAAATTTATTTTTTCATGGGTATTTATATATATATTTTTTATACCCTCTTTTCATTTTTTCTATTTTTATCTTTTTTCTTTCTTTTCTTTTGTTTTTTCTTTTTCTTTTTGTAAATCATTTGCAAGTAAAATATTATTTACAATAAAATATGACTAGAGGAAGAAATTTTAATCACCAGGTGATACTGTGAAATATGGGGTTATAACACTATGATCAACAAATAAATAATATGAAATGAGAGATGGAAAGGAGAAGAAAGCCCACTAAAATACAGACATCAATCAATGGATGAATCTTCAGTGCAGCTTTATAAGAAAGGACACAAAAATTAATTACTAAACAAAGCATCAAATGAAGATGAATTATGTAAAAGTAACCATTAACACATAACAAGCATCATTAGTGTGAAAGGAGCATCAAACATGGATGAATTCCTACCACTTACTCTTAGAAAATGCTAGAAGAAAAACATAATCATGGAAATGATATACAAGAAACACATAGTGAACATAAACACCGTGATGAAGCTCAAATTTCAGAAAGAGGAAACTTCTGCATTAACTTCAAAGGAATCAAAAAGTCTTGATTTGCAGTACAATAGTCCTCTTTTCCGAAAAAGAGTCCCCCCATTAGCTTTCATAGCTTCATGAAATATATACAAAAAATATCTTCCTATGTTGCCAAATTTGAATCCTAACAGCCTTCCTAGGTTAAGAAACAGTTACAAATCTCTTGGCAACAAAATCTGAACTAATTGATGAAAAAGAGGAGTCAAAGTTGACTCATTAATTACAAGATAATAATAGATAAATCCAATTTTGAAACCATATCATGATAATATTTTACCTCTATCATTCGTTGTATATGATATTTCACACTTTCCTACCTTTCCTTGTTAATCTGGAGGCATTCCAGAAGCTCCTTTACAGTTGCACAACAAGTTTGCTATGCAATAGTAACCTACAACAAAAACACAGTAGATTGCACAACATACTGGGAAAATAAGGGTCAAATATGACATCATATCTCCTGAATAAAAATATATTTTTAAAAAGAGAGAGAGATTTTTGTATATGAAATTGTTCTTGCGAAAAACCTCTCTCAATTTTCTAACATTCCTCTCCAGTCTCTTGGGATCAACACCCAAATATGATGGCCAAAATATTAAATGCTTAAATCTGTAAAAATGGGTTGTAAAGATTCATTTGAATCTCCCAATCTATAATGCTTTTTGAAAATATGAGAGAGGTTTTTATTATTTGGTATGTCCTTGAAAAAATTGTCTCTGGTATTTTCAAACTTCCTCTCCAGTTGGTCAGAAAGTGATCTTGAAGTTTGATCACTAAACTAGTCATTTGCGCAGCGCGCCTTGTAGCCTGTGCATAGGACAATCCTCTGCGCAAAAAAATCCACTGCGCATAAAAATCCTCTTCCTAGTGCATAAAAAATGAGAGCAGTAGAAAACTTTGCGCAAAAAATGAAAATCAACAGGAAATTCAGTGCAACATCGGATAACAACATGAAAATCGACGCAACAACGAGGATGTCTTGGGTTTATCTCAAATGAAGCAAAGCTGGTTATGTGAAAAGAAAATTCGTTTAAGAGGATAACTTGCAATGGGATCCAAGAAAGTCTCTTGAACATTGATTGAAACAAATGGAGAATGCACAACAAAAAATAGAGTGAAAGGTTTGCGTAGAAAATATCAACACACGAGGTTTGCATAGCGACTAGATTTTACGTAGTAGAGAGATTTGGAGCTTGTTGGAGAGGCTATGTATGATGCAAATGTTTTGGAGGTGATGGAGAAGAATAAAAGGTGGCCAATATTCATGCTCGAATGGATAGGGGATGAATTTTTTAAAATGGAAGTGGTTACCCATAGTGACAAGAGGTTTCAAGGCAAGTTAGGGATTTGCACAGTGGGAACACTTTTGAAGTTTACAACAGTACAAATGACATGGAGTGTCATGATCGTTCCTTCTCTAACCTCATGAAAGGTGATGATGAACCATAATACCTTTTTACATGACATTCACCCTAACCTATGACTCGAACTTAGCACATAATTTCCCACTTTTTAATGTGATTCAAGACTTAGGAAAGTGGACCATTACAAATTGAACATGATGGACTTTACAATCTTGAATCTTTTCTTTGAAAATCATGGTGCTAACAACTGGCTCCAATGGGGATTCTATCCTCCTAGTGAGGTAGAAAAGAACTTGTAGACCTTGTGCCTATCCATTGGGTTGCTCCCAAACTCAACTTTCCAACTGTAACTTATAACCTACTCTCTTCCTAACCTGAAACCAAATCCACTAAAATCCAATCCTGATCTGTTGCACCACAAAATTATTTTGCAACTGAACCAAAACCAAAATTAAGCTGCAAACTGAAAAAAAAAAGTTGAAAGAGATGCTCGCCATGCTGAGCTTATTCACACTCCTACCTACTCTAATCTATAATAATGTTTTTTGAATCAAGTAATTTCAGATTTCCAATAAAGCCAATCAAGTATATTCTCACATAAATTGACTGGTTGATTGTGCTTGAACATAATTGATCCCAAAACATGTGATGACAAGGGTAACTTATAATACTTTTGTTTCTCACAGTGGAGACATGATTGTGAATTTAAATTGAAGAATCCTTCCATATATTTATCTATAGGGTCATAAAAATCATGGATGTTTCATTGATTCCCAAATAAGTCTACAATCTGGTTATCATCCATGGATTGTTCATGTGTATCTTCTACTTGCACATACTAATTCAGGTGTGGATTTTCAAACTCATTTCCAGACACAAAACATTTCTCAATCTTGACATCTAAAGGAAGTTGAAAAGGATCTTTAAAATACAAGCTTTGATAGTGAAAGTCTTGGGACTGAATATGACCATCTAAGGCCTCAAGATCATTCTCAAGTTTTTCAACAAACTCTTCTAAGAAATTGAACTTATCTTTAGAAGAACATTTACATGACTTCAAATACATGGGTAAAAAAATTGAGAAAGCCTCTTTGATTTGATCATCATCAAACATGTAAAAATATTCTTTAAAACCCTCAACCGAAATAGGATTTGCTACCAAATCTGGTTTTTCCATCCATGTTTCCAATAAGACAATCCAAAAATCTGTTATAGATCTAATAGACCTAACATACAAACCGTCAACCCAACCTTTACACTTTCCTTGGAACGAATCATAAAATAGTATAAGGAAAACATCTTCATGTTTGACTCTAAGAAGCTCAGTGAAGTCGCAAAAAATTGATATATGCTTCAAATTCAAACTCAGATCATCTCCACTAAATTTCAGACCATTTCTTAAAAAATATTCATCCTTGGGTAAAGGATTCGGGAAAACATGAATCTGTGAAAATTCAAAACATGCATACCTTGAAACAATGGTAGCAACATCTAAGTTCTTCATCAATTCCAGTGGAGTCATTAGTACCTTCTTCAAGCTTTAAAACCTTTGGATAGTGGAATCGCCAGGTGGATGATTTACAACCTCTTTGTTTCTTACTGTTGTACACCATCAACAATCAGATCTAAAATTCTAACCTTCGCTCCCCGGAAACGACGCCAAAATGTTAACACTCGGAAATTTCTTTGGCATGTATCAAAGAAAACCCCAAGGTAATTGTTTCAACCAACTTTAGATTGTATTATGACCTATACAATGAGAGAGGGCTCTCTTATATGTCTAATGACTGGTAATAACTCAAAGGATTCATCAATAAATGCACAGAGGTCAGTTTCTGCAATAGGACAGGTTTGTTTTTGTTTTAAAAGGGTTGGTAGGACAAACAAGGAAAATATACCATTGTGAAATGGAGTCAAGGCCTAAATTTCAATTTTTTTATATTCAACAACTGGTTGGTTTCTTTCTGCATATTTGAGGAAAAATAGGTGCTATGCTCAACAAATAAATGATATAAAATGAGAGATGGAAAGGAGAAGAAATCCCACTACACTACAGGCATCAATCATTGGATGAATTTCCAGTTCAACTTTAGAAGAAAGGAAACAAAGATTAATTACTAAATAGAGCATCAAATGAAGATGAATTTTGTAAAAGTAACCATTAACACATAACAAGAATCATCAGTGTGAAAGTAGCATCAAACATGGATGATTTCCTGCCACTTAATCTCAGACAATGCTAAAAGAAAAACATAATCATGGAAATGATATACAAGAAACACATACTTAACATAACCATCATGATGAATCTCAAATTTCAGAAAGAGGAAACTTCTACATTAACTTCAAAGGAATAAACAAGTCTTGATATGTAGTAAAATAGTCCTCTTTTCCCAAAAAGAGTCCCCCATTTATCTCTCATAGATTCATGAAATATATACAAAAAATATCTTCCTATGCTGCCAAATTCGAATCCTAATAGCCTTCCTAGGTTAAGAAACAGTTACAAATCTCCTGACAACAAAATCTGAACTAGCTTTTGAAAAAGAGGAGTCAAAGTTGACTCATCAATTACAAGATAATAATATATAAATCCACTTTTGAAACCATATCCTCATTGTAAATGTGTTGAACCTACACATAATAGATCTAGCTAGAAAATACAACGCACATTTGCAGAGAGAAATTGAGAAAGAAGAAGTAAAAGAGAAAGAATAGAAGAATTATCATTAACCATATTCCACCCTCAAAGAGTGAATAATTTACAATATATATAGGATACATGAGTAAATAATGCACCATAGTGGTGGTCTAGAGTGGTCTGGACACACACCAACAATTACAGGAGTAAACTGCCACCTAGTCTAGTCTCTCAGGCAGTTACAGGAGTGAACTGCCACATAGTCTGAATCAACTAGTCAACTAGTCTTTAGTTAACTGAATGAACAAAATGTAGTGAGGAGTAGATCAAGGAATCAAGGGTAATATGCCAGTCTAGTGATGATCCCAAGGCAAGTGCGCATTAGCATGGTGATGATCCCAATGTTGCATGTGTTGGACATACTGTCATTGATGTATTTTCATTGATGTCAACAACTGATGATGCACATGAAGCTCAAAAGGGAAAGCACAATGAAAAAACAGGATCATGATCGAAATCCCCACATGAAAAACCAGGACCATTGGATACGCAAGCGCCTGATCAAGGGTAGGGATTGATTGCAGAGCACGAAGGAAGAATTAAAATACACGTTATTTCCAATCTTGCAATTAGTCTAGATCGTCAGATCTCATCGACTCAAATATCGACGACTGTGGTTGATCCACCAACAATTGCACAACTTCAAATTGAAGAGTGCGAAGGGAGAATTAAACTACACGTTATTTTCAATCTCACAATTAATCTAGACTATCAGATCTCATCGATTCAAAGATCGACGACTGTGGTTGATCCACCAACAATCGCACAACTTCAATTGTGAATTTTGCGCGATGAACTAAACCACATGCACGTTACGGTTCCACAATCCACATCGACCGTTGGATAGTGTTAAATAGAAGGATAGGATAAGAAAATAAGAAGACCAGAACCCCAAAGTCTCGAAGTAAATGAGGATCGTCCGATCCGAAGAACACTTCGGGAGATATCAGGACCATTAGATCATGTTTAGTGGAAGGAAAGAGTAAGCCACAAATGTCCCAAATTAGACGCAAGCCGTCTGATCCGAGGAAACAATTTGAGAGATAGCCTGACCGTCGGACCGAGGAAAGTAGAAGGATAGGATAACCAAAGCCAAAGGCCCGAGATCCCTAATAGCCAAATTCCCGACAACCATTGGATCATGTTAAGCCTTTTTGGGTTAAAGAATGACCATTAGATGAACTCAAGTTACTCGAGGTTTACACTTCAAGGAATCTCACTTCGAGATCATTGGGAAGTGGATAAATCAAATTACCCGAAGTCCCGAAGGCCAAAGTCCCTAAGGGGACATGAGTCATCCAATCTGAGGAACACTTCGAGAAGTATCCTAATCATTAGATCCAAGATAAGAACATGTGCCACATAAGGAGATCTACATCATCAAGGACACATGGCGCTATCAGATAAAGACAAGTGTCAAAGTACAATTGGCATTTCAAGTATGCCTGAGTCACGAATCCAAGTGATATGTGGTAGCCACTCAATCAGTGCCACATCAACAAGTGATTTCAGCAAGTTACGTCATTCCGAGAGTTTCACTTCCAGCAAATGACCGAAGTCCCAAAGTTCTGAAATGAATGAGAACCATCCATTCAATTATTGATCAAGTACTGACCGATGATTTTCATGAAAGTCCTCTGATAGGCATGGATCGTACATCTAAATGGAGGATTGAATATTGACCATTCGATCTGTTTCAGCAAAATCTGATTCAAGAGATTTGAAAGGTTGCAAAGTCCTGAAGTCTCGAAGGACGAAGTACCGAAGAACACGGTCCCAACACTGGACATATGGGGGCTAAAAGGAAAATGACAAAAGAAGAAGGCAGTGCCTAAATTAATAAGTCTGTGGTTATGCGCATGTGGTCACATATAAATGGGTTGAAGGAAGTGCCTCTGCAGAACTCGTTTTCTGCAAATATTTGCAGGAATATCGAATCGAGTTAAAAAGAAATTGATCCATACTTGTGATCGATTTACAAAAAGCACTCACACTAAATTAAAAGAATTAGCAATAAATGTTTGAATAATAAAAGTGATTATTGTTAATGTTAAAATTAAGAGGTGCGATGGTCCAAACAAAGGGACACAATGTTTCATAGCTCACACTAGTTGGAAGAGTATATAAATGAGAAGGAGTGATGAGAAAAAAGTGTCTCTGCAGTCCAGATCAGAAGATCAATAGCAGAAGCAGATTCTAGGAAGGAAAGATGAAGATACTTATGCAGTGAGGGTGGAAGGGAGGAGCATGGAAGTTTTCATATCCTTACTAAGAAAATTGTAAACTACAAGGGAGTTGGTGCTTCCTTGGGTTGGTTCCCTAAATACAAGGGAGTTGGTGCTTCCTAGGGTTGTTTCCCTAAATACAAGGGAGTTAGTGCTTCCTAGGGTTGGTGCCCTAAAGAAAAGGGATTTGGTGCTTCCTAAAGTTGTTGCTCTGAAGAAGGGGATTTGTGTCTCCTAGAGTTGGTGCTCTAAATAGGATTGGTGTCCTTCACTATTAATTATAAACCTTGTAATTGATGTTAAATATATTTATATAATTTATTTTACATACAATTCATTGTTGATTAATTGTGGTAATCAATAAAATATAAAAAGTAACTGCTAATTGTTGCAAAAGGGTAATACTAATTCACCCCCCCCCACTCAGTATTCCAACAATTCGTATCAGAGCGAGTGCCTTCAACACAGTCTAACAATTGAAAGGTGGATATTGAAGATGGATCAACAAGAGGGAATGTCTAACAACAAAGCACCATTGTTCAATGGAGGAGGCTATGCTCTATGGAAGGTAAGAATGAAAAACTTCCAGTTGGCTCTTGGTTTTGATATCTGGCAATCTGTTGAAGATGGTTACACTGCACCAACTGCTCCACCCAAAGACGATGCAGGAAATAAAATATGTAATGACAAATCAAGAGCAGTTAATGTAATTCTAGGAGGGTTGACTAATTCTATATATGTAAAGGTTATGCATTGTAAATCAGCCAAAGAAATTTAGGACGAGTTGGAGGTTGTATATGAAAGAGATGACAAAGTCAAGGAGGCCAAACTATAGACCTATAGAACTTAGTTTGAAAATATGAAAATGAAAGAAGAAGAAAATATTGTTGAATATTTTCATAAGGTAGATGAAGTGGTTAACTCAATCAGAGCGGCAGGAGAAGAAATTATAGATAAACCTTTCATCCAAAAAATACTAAGATCATTACCTATGAGATATGATGCAAAGATTTCTACAATTGAAGATAGAACTGATCTAAGCACACTCAAAGTTGATCATCTTCATGGAATTTTAATAGCATATGAAATGAGAACATGGAATTATAAATAAACAAAATATGAAACATCCTGTAAAGCATCTAAGACAAAGATGAGGCAGGAGCAAAAGACCAATGATAAGTTATCAGATATATCAAATGTAGAAGAGGCCAAATTTATAAAGAAACTCCAGAAAGGATTTGGAAAATATAAAGGAAAGTTACCTTTCAAATGTTTCAACTATGGAAGAATTGGGCACTTTGCAAACAAATGTCCCTATCCCATACAGGAGGAAAATGATGAAGAAATTCACAACTAGGAAAACCAATACAAGAATAAATTTTATAAGAAAAAGGAAAACTTCTACTCTAAATAAGACATAAACTCTTCATACATAAGTGAAGATGAAGATTTAGAGCTTCAGTTTATGGCAATGAAAATGAAAGATGATAAACATTCAAAAGATGAAGAAGAAGAGAACTTCAAAGAAGAAATCCTTAGTGTAATTGAAGAACTAGGAAAAACTAAAAACCAAAACAAGGTACTAAGAAGAGAGCTTCTAGAGATTAAAGAAGCTACTAAATCAAGAGAGAGGGAAGTTTCCAAAACCCTCAAGGAGTCAGAACAAACAATCAGTGATTTGAAGTCCCAGCTCCCGGAATCTAATAAAATTGAATAAATCATTATTAAACAACTTAGTGATAAAAAAAAGCATGTGAGAAACTAGAAGCTGATATCAAGCTGCTAAAAAGTGAACTTGAGAAACAAAATAAGAGATCAAACTTTGGAAATAGTTCAAAGATCTTGGATGAAATTCTCAGTAACAAAAGGTCACCAAAAAACAAGACTGGTTTGGGATACACCCAAGACTTAACTTATACATCACAAGGATCTGTCAAAATACCAATTAGTTATGCAGATGCTCTAAAGGGCTCCTTAAGAAGAGAAGATAAACATAAACATAAATCAGCATTCCCTACTAAAGTAATAAATGACAGGAAGAATACAATCACCAGAAGGAATCCCCCGAATAAATATATATTCATTAGATACTGTTACTCTTGCAATAATTTTTGACATAAGGAAGTACACTGCAAAGCTTATGGACCATACAATAACATAAATATCCAAAGATATAAGAACAATAGGTACAATACAGAGAAGAGAAACTACAACTCATTTAATCCTTTGAAAAACTTCAATATTGAATGTAAAAAATGCAACAACTATGGTCATAAAACCAGAGAATGCAGATTACCAATGCAATCCCTAAAAATAGGAAACCCTAACAAACAGAATAAGAAGACATAGAAAATAAAATCTGAAGTACCAAACAAGAAAGATGATGAAAACATTGCTCCTGAAATTGATGAAGTTAATAATAAGATATTGGTGGGTAAAGCTTCTAATAAGAAATATAATAAACAAAAGTTATGCATATAAAGTAGATCAAACTCAAGATATGAAAACTTCTAAAGAAAAATCTGACACAACTCCAAAACTTGATAATGTCATACAAGAAGATTATCCATTACCCAACAAATGGACATTAATAGAGGAATATTCTCAAGACAACGATATAGAAGCTTCTGGTGCACATAATAGTGACGTTGATGATGAATATTCAATAGTAGAACAACCATAATAATTGAGTGATGATTATCTCATAAATTTTTTAGTCCTATTTTAATGGTACACTGAAACTCCTTCTCAAAGAAAAAATAAAAAACAAAGAAGGGAAGGAGGAATTAGGGAAGAGCTAAAATTCATTCATGTTGATGCTCCTATGAGCATTGAAGCATCATGGTTTAAAGATATAACTCTATGTAGGATCTGACATAGTTTATTGCAGGTCTTTATCTGCCCAGGAATAATGCAGGTTATGTATTGGTCTCGTAATGGTTACAAGTGTACAAAACCCTAAATGGAAGTTACTATGTGAGCAAGAAATGGAATGAATGAAAATTCTACAACAGTGAGGTGATGATGAAGATAGATTGAGTACAAATATGAAAACAAAAAGAATGGAAACCGAAATTTCATAGACAGTGGTTGTGACAGAGAAAATCTGAAAGATATATTGGTTGGTCGATGTGTTCCTGAGTTGGTTGGACAACTAGATCATTTCTAGTTGAATAGAATACATTCTATCAGTAAGAAAAGTCATGTGGAAATCAAAATATAAAGTCTCTTAGATGATTTTAATAAGCAGTGTACAGTAAATAAGCATCTTGGATAAAGATAGATACATTTGGTTAGAGATTGATGAGAAGCAATGGATAGGTCGAAAGGTCATTTGAAAAGTATAAGCTTCAGTCGCTCAGTGTTCCAGTAGGACAACCGTATCCACAACGGAAACAATAGGATGCATATAGTGGTATACATGGCATCATGTAGAAATGATAGGGGGAGATATCTTTTCAAGAAGAATTGCCCCTTCAGAAACAAAAGGGAAGAAAAGTTAGAAACAAAGAGAGAAGATTGACAGGGGGAGTCATTCAGTTATGACAGGAAAAGTACGATTGCAGGAGGAGTTACCCAAGTTCATATTCTAGTCAGCAACATACAGACAGACATAGAATTACCATAGGGGGAGAAACCCTTTTCCATTGATGTCAAAGGGGGAGAGTAACTTCGTAGAGAAAACCATCATCATAGGGTTTTTTTTTATGAAGTTAGAGTGTTTCCCTCAATGAAAAAGGGGGAGATTGTTGGACATACTATCATTGATGGATTGTCATTGATGTCAATAGTCGATGACACACATGAATCTCAGAAGGGAAATCATAATGCGGAAACATGATCAGGATCGAAATCCCCACATGACAAACCAGGACCGTTGGATATGTAAGCGCCAGATCAAGGGCATGGATTGATTGCGCAGCGCAAAGGGAGAATTAAACTACACACTATTTCCATTCTCGTAATTATTCTAGACCATCATATCTCATCAATTTGAATATCGACGAATGTGGTTGATCCACCAACAATCACACATCTTCAAATTGTGGAGCACGAAGGGAGAATTAAACTACACGTTATTTCCAATCCCGCAATTAGTCTAGACCATCAAATCTCATCGATTCAAAGATTGACGACTATGGTTGATCCACCAACAATCGCACAACTTCAATTGCGAAGTTTGGGCGATGAAATACAACACATGCAAGTTATGGTTCCACAATTCACATCGACCGTTGGATCAAGT
Source organism: Picea sitchensis (assembly GCA_010110895.2). NCBI lineage: Eukaryota > Viridiplantae > Streptophyta > Pinopsida > Pinales > Pinaceae > Picea > Picea sitchensis. The sequence goes on along the minus strand of SNQJ01S0020365.1, from coordinate 21,792 downwards.
TAAGTGGAAGGATAGGATAAGAAAAGACTAAGATCGGAGCCCCAAAGTACTGAAGTAAATGAGGAGCATCTGATCTGAAGAATACTTCGAGAGATATCAAGACTGTCAGATCATGTTTAGTGGAAGGAAAGAGTAAGACACAAATGTCCCAAAGAGATGCAATCCGTCTGGTCTGAGGAAACAATTTGGGAGATATCCTGACCGTCGGATCGAGGAAAGTAGAAGGATAGGATAAGTAAGGCCAAAGTCCCGAGATCCCAAATAGTCGAATTCCTGACAACCGTTGGATCGTGTTAAGCCTTTTCAGGTTAAAGAATGACCATTAGATGAAGTCAAGTTACTCGAGGTTTACAGTTCGGGGAATCTCATTTCAGGAGAATTGGGAACTGGAGAAATCGAATTACCCGAAGTCTCAAAGGCCGAAGTCTTGAAGTGAACATGAGTCATCCTATTTGAGGAACACTTCGGGAAGTATTCTAACCATTAGATCCAGGAGAAGAAAATGTGTCACATAAGGAGATCTACGTCAGTAAGGACATGTGGCGTAATCAGATAAAGACAAGTGTCAAAGTACAGTTGGAATTTCAGGTATGCGTGAGTCACGAATCCAAGTGACATGTGGCATCCACTCAGTCAGTGCCACATCAACAAGTGACGTCAGCAAGTTCGTCACTCTAGGATTTTTTACTTCGGGAGTTTCACCACCAGCAAATGATCGAAGTCCCAAAGTTACGAAATGAATGAGAACCATCCATTCAATTGTTGATGAAGTCCCGACTGACGATTTACTTGAAAGGCCTCTGATAAGCCTAGATCATACATATAAATGGAGGATTGAATATTGACTGTCCGATCTGTTTCTGCGAAATCAGATTCAGGAGATTTGAAAGGTTGCAAAGTCCTGAAGTCCTGAAGGATGAAGTATCGAAGAACACGGTCCCAACACTGGACATATGGGGGATAAAAGGAAAACAACGAAAGAAGAAGGCAATGCTTAAATTAATAAGCCCGTGGTTCTGCGCCCATGATCACATATAAATGGGTTGAAGGAAGCGCCTTTGCAGAACTCGGTTTCTGCAAATATTTTTAGGAATATGGAATTGAGTTAAAAAGAAATCAATCCTTACCTGTGATCAATTTATGAAAAGCACTCTCGCTAAATTAAAAGAATTAAAAATAAATGTTTGAATAATAAAAGTTATTATTGTTAATGTTAAAATGAAGAGGTGCAATGGTCCAAACAAAGGGAAACAATGTTTCATAGCTCACACCAGTTGGAAGAGTATATAAATGAGAAGGAGTGATGAGAAGAAAGTGTCTCTGTAGTCCAGATCAGAAGATCAATAGAAGAAGTAGATTCCAGGAAGGAAAGCTGAAGATACTTATGCAATGAGGGTGGAAGGGAGGAGCATGGAAGGATTCATATCCTTACTAAGCATATTGTAAACTACAAGGGAGTTGGTGCTTCCTTGGGTTGGTTCCCTAAATACAAAGGAGTTGGTGCTTCCTTGGGTTGGTTCCCTAAATACAAAGGAGTTGGTGCTTCCCAGGGTTGGTGCCCTAAATACAAGGGAGTTGGTGCTTCCTAGGGTTGGTTCCCTAAAGACGATGGATTTGATACTTCCTAGGGTTGGTGCCCTGAAGAAGGGGATCCGTGTCTCCTAGATTTGCTGATCTAAAGAGGATTGGTGTCCTTCACTATTAATTATAAACCTTGTAATTGATGTTAAATATATTTATATAATTGATTTTGCATACAATTCATTTTTGATTCATTGTGGTAATCAATTAAATATAAAAAGTAACTACTAATTGTTGAAAAAAGGTAATACTGATTCACCCCCCCTCTCAGTATTCCAACAGCATGGTGATAAAACCAATGCAACATATAGACTCCACTCAACTGATCAAAATGAAGTGAAAAGTGAAGAGAATATTCTCCCTAGAGGAATATTCTTCCTAAAATATAGGAGACTGAATAATGACTAATAAACAATGAAAAACCTTAGGAAAAATAAATCCTAGGTGTGTGTGAAGTAACTCGAACACCCCCCTGAAAGTCCGGTGTGCAACAATAACCTACAACAAAAACACATCAGATTGCATAGCAGAATTGGAAAATAGGGATCAAAGATGACATAATATATCCCGAATAAAAATATATTTTTCAAAACTGAGAGAGGGTTTTTTAGATGAACCTGTTCTTGAGAAAAACCTCTCTCATTTTTCTAAAATTCCTCTCCAGTCTCTTTGTATGCGCGCCCAAAGATGATGAACAAAAAATTAAACGCTTAAATCTGGAAAAATGGGTTGTAAAGATTAATTCGAATCTCCCGGACTATGACACTTGCTGCAAATATGAGAGAGGTTTTTATTATTTGGTCGTACCTTGACAAAATTCTCTCTGGGATTTTCAAAATTCCTCTCCAGTTGGTCAGAAATTGATCTTGAAATTTGACCACTAAACCAATAATTTGCGCAACGCACCCTATAGCATGTGTGCAAGGCAATCCTTTGTGCAACAAAAACCTCTGCGCAATGCACAACAAATGAGAGCAACAGAAAACTATGTGCAACAAATGAACAACAACATGAAACTCGATGCAACAATGAACAACAACATGAAACTCGGCGCAACAACGAGAATGGATAGGGTTTAGCTCAAATGAAGTAAAGTTGGTTATGTGAAAATAAAATTCGTTTCAGAGGCTAACTTGCAATGTGTTCCAAGAAAGGTGTTATAACCCTAAATTGCACCACACATGCTTACCTGGCATCAGGCCAACTCATATCCCTTCCTTGCCAAAACTATGCTGAACAAACTCTTGAAAATCCTCTTGGGTCAAGGCACATGTGCCCTAACCCATCACCGCACACGTGTGAATGTTGGCTGGCTCACTACAGCCTGCGTGTACCTAACAAAGCACAAAAACAGGAAAGTTGCTGATGGAACAAAAAGCTATGGGTCAGTTAACTGAAACTCCCGGCCATGCATGGCCGAGGGTTCGTCCAAAACCCTAGCTCCTTCTAGCCTATAAAGTAAGGGGTAGGGGTACCATTTGGAAAGGGGGGGAAATTATAGCGAAGAAACTCTGCCCATTTTTGCAATCCATTGTCCCAACCCTTTAGCCTTTCCTCAAGCCAAAGGAGAATTAACGCAAAGTAGTTAGAGGACAAAGAAGGGGAGCCCAGGACCAGGTTCAAGGAGCGGTGGCTGGTCTCGACTTTGATTGTAAGTTGATTCATTTTCACTAATAAAATGAATACTTTTCCTGTCCCAATGCACGAGTTATCTATGATTTGATGAATTTTTGTTTTATTTCTAACCCTTGAGTAGGAAAGTAGCATGCATGTGTAGTTGGTATTTGTCTTGTTTGTAGGATATCTATGGAAGGAGCAGTGCAAGCAAGTGGTCAAAATCGCAATGGAGGATCTACATCAAACACTGGTAAAAAGGTTAGTGATTCTCTTCATGTAGTTACTGTGAAAGAGGGGTTTTAATCTTGGGTTGTAGGTTAAAAGTAATTTATTTTCGGTCAACATCTGCATGCAAGCCCGACCCTAGTTTGCTAGTCCGTAGGGTATATTTCCGAACAACAGAATTGGCGACCATACTGGGGAAGATACTCTTTAGGGTTTCCGGATTTAGTTGAGTTTTTGGGTAGTTTAAGAGATTAGATTTTCTGTTTCTTTTCCTGTCGTTTTCTGTAAAGCCTGAGCTAGCAAGGAGCCTAGTTCTTTATACCAGTTTTCCCTGACTATTGCTTGACGACAATTGTCGGGACACACATAGGTACGCGGCCTACAGAAGGCCAGCACGCGTGTACCCATGCCCTAACCTCTTACAAACCACGTGTGAATGCTAGCTGTAGAGGTTTCAATAGCATGTAAGAGTTCAAAGAGATTGAGAGGCAATCCTCCTCTTCCCTGTCAGAATTATACATTCTCAGGGGGTTTTCTGGATCCTGTCTGTGTCTTGCTGGTTCACAGTCTTGTCTCAGTTTGTCTTGTTCTATTTTGTTATTCCTTGCAATTATTTTCCTTTTTTGTTAGAAGAAGAAAACAAGCCTTCAAGAGATCCTGGTTATCAATACCAGAGGCCTCTTCCTGGTCTGGGCTGCCTGTGTTTATTTTTGTCTTAGAGTTTATACATACACACAGCCTATACAAGGTCAGCCCGCGTGTACATGCGTTCTGTTTTAGCTCAGCACGCGTTCGCATGCGTGCTGTTTCAGTGACAGTAGCGTGCTTGACAGGCTGCTTTTCAATTAGGGTGGGGCAGTCATCCCCTCCTGTGGTGAGAAGTGTTCCTCTCAGGTGTTTGAGTCTAGGGTAGAACAGTTAGTAGGTTAGGGCCTCTTACCCTTAGCCTGTTTTTTTTTAGTTGATAGTTGATAGAAAAGATAAAAAAGAAAAAAATTGTTTTATGGTTTTTAGACAAGCGTAAGAGTCTGTGCTTTCTTGATTGCCATTGTGTGTCTTTACTCTGATTCTTTGCGATCTACGCTTTAAGCCTGAATTTTGTTTTTTCTTGGTTTTAGGCTTGTCGGTATTTTCCCTTTGTTGCTTGATTAGCACGTAAATAAAAAAAAAAGGAGAAAAAAAAAATCTTTTCATTTTCTTCTTTGTTTGAAGATGGTGTTTCTGCATCAATAGCTAGGGAGAAGTCTTTTTGTTCATAAGTTTTTTGTAGTACATTTAGAGCATCAGTAGCTCGTAGTCGAGCGAAATTCCTTTATGTTTTCTGCATGAAATCTTAGAAAAAATTGAAAAGAAAAAGAAGTATTTCTTTGTGAAAAGTTGTTGATTTTTGCATTTAGTAAAAGTATTTTGTTTCCAACTTTTTTCATTCGTTTTTGCTTTGAGTCTTTACACATCATCAATTTCACCTTCATACCACGTGATGTAAAAAAGCCCATAAAAGCAACACTAATTTAAAATCTATTCGACTTTTTGTTTGTAGGGTTCACAAACTAGTTCAGGACTAGGGCCTTGGTTTAGGTTGGAGAGGAAACTCTCCAAGGCCATTCAAAACCAAACATTAGATTCTATGATAGGGAGTGTAGAATTCCAGTTTCGTCGAAGTTATATAGGATCCCCCTCTAACACAGGGGATAAACACGAGGTCGCGTGCTGAAAGGTAGCGGAGATAACCCCTCCAAAGCCGGACCAATCGTAGTGGAGAACACATATCGAGGACTTGTTTTGGGATTCCGTCGTTTTCATTTTCCACGGGGCTTCATGGGTCTCGAATCCATTCGAGATCCTTAGTTTTCTTTCAAACCATTTTCTCTTGATACCCTTGATAGGTTTCGGGCTTGATACCTTTCTCATTGTGGTCTACCCGACTATCGACTGTACCCGCCTGGTGACTGTTCGCGTGCTAGCAACCTAGATGCCAATATTTTTAGGGACATACACAGGTGACTGCGGGGGTATACCACGGTACCTAGGAAAGACATCGGGCCATGCTTTGCAGAGTATACCCGAAGGGTGCTTCCATGTTCGAGTTTCACTTGCACTGGTAAGTTTCTCTAGTGTTGGTTGTTGTAACTGTTCTTCCAAATAGTTTAGTGATTGCTTGACTTATCTCTTAGGGACTTTTTTTTTAGTGTGTGTTACTGTTTGAACGTGTAAAATACCTTAGCGTGTCGTGGATCTTCTCACACAGTGGAGGATCCTGAGCTCCGCCGATCACGAAGGCTTCTGGGCCTATCGCCGGTTACACTGGAGCCACCCCCGCCACCTTTGAGGCGGAAGCTAGAGAAACAAGGGTCTTTTGAAGCGATGGGGTTACAAACCTTTGTGCCCAAACAACTCCCAGAGGAATCAACTGCCACTCTTGGCTCGGTTGAAACCCCAAACACTCATATCTGGACATCAGTTATTGTACCAGTCTAGTTTTCCGAACTCCTGTCAGTAAACTCACACAGCTATGGAAACAAATGTTGTTACTTCCGCTGGGAATTATTCCATTCCCACCACAGTTGATACCACAGGAGAATCATCTCCTAACTTGCTGTCATCGGTCTGAGCCACCATGGTCTCGGCCGCAACTATGTCGCACAGTGGACCGACCCTGTCTATGGCGGTGGCCACAACTCCCTTCACATCTAGTGCGACAGGCCCTCCGTTTTCATATGGTATGCCTAGTTCAGGTACAAGTCCTGCACTCACTTACTCCACTTTACATACTTTGGGTCTGGGGGAAAGGAGCTCTAACGCTCCTCTGCAAGGTCAACTTGGGGGCACTCCTATCCCTTTTAACGCTTTTCCTTACGCTGGAGGACATATCCCTCCTTTATCCCCTTCGCTTGGTGGTCACATCAGCAATCCTCCGGGCCACCTGCACACACTATTTTATTTGGATATGAGAGTCAAGGAACACCTGTGCACAATATGCCGGTATGTTCGTCACTGTTTGTTTGGAACGGGACGTTTGGTAACAACATTTTCGCATCCACTGCTTTCCCATCCGGGGGCACTCCCATTTTTGGACAATCTACTCCGGTGCAGGGTACTATTCCTACGCTGGAGGCACATATAGCATGACCTTGGAACTCAGGACAAGGATCCGTTCCCTCCTCTGGAATGTCGTTCTGGGGTAATTCTTTCCACAGTCAATGGAACCCTGGATAGACTACTATGCCTCTCCCAAGACCGGCATGGGGTAATCCTTCCCAAAGTCCTTCANTGTCTCCACAGGTGAAAAATCCTTATGCTGGTCAGGGCCATGGTTTCTACCAGAACCCCGACCATCAGCCAAACGTTTCCTGGCAGCCTAGTGCCAGTCAAACTCCAGGACCCTTTTTCCCAGGTTATCAGCAGCAACCCAAACTACCATTCATGGCAACGTTACACTTGCCATATTTGACAAGGTTGTTAAATGATCCTATTTGTCACGATCCACGTT
>SNQJ01S0020364.1:210004-233780 GCA_010110895.2 Picea sitchensis | reverse complement strand
ATCGACTACATTAGGGAGGAGGACAAGGTGGACGAGGAGGAGGAGGAAATGTGGGAGAGAGAAGGTGGGGGGAGGAGGACCAAACGGGTTTGGCTTGGTTGGCATGTCGAACCTCGTTTATACTTCCCTCGTAGCTTGGGAATCTTTGAAACACCAGGAAAGACAAAATGAGCCAAGACCAAAGAGATAAACAACAGACTATGAGAAGGTGACAATAGACCAAGGAAAGGATGGGCAGGAGGTCGAGCTTTGAAGAAATCAATCAGGAGGGAATGAGCCATCTGAAGCCCCTGGTACAGTTCAAATAACACGAGGAGTTGGTGTGGTTCATTAAGTATCCACATGCGCAGAGTAAAGGCCGAATGAAGGTGTTGTTCCATCGGAGGGATGACAAGGAAGAGCAGGGCACACTGAGAGTAATGGCGCCCTGTCTCAATCAAGGTGAACTTAAATGCATGAGGGTGGTGGGAGGAGGTATGCATTTGTCACATGGTTGGCACCATGGGGGCTCTCTCTTGCCTGCTCCGCTTGACGCGTTTTCTCCACTATCACCCCATTCGGGGGGTTGTAGATGGTTAGGGATTTTTTCTAGCATCTCTGAAAGATAGGGTGTGTCTCGAGGGTGGGGGCCTGACAGAGAAGATCTGGTCCCTTTCCTTCTACCTCAATATTGTCTAGATTGTCCGGAATCTAATTGACTTTTCTTCATACATGGGAGGGGATGAGAGACTGGTCGGGTCAGAGAAGAGATGCAATTGTCGTTAGACCATGAGAGAGGCGCCAACAGGGCGAAACTTGCTCTGGGTCTGCTCCATTCAATATTTTCTAGAAGAGGTTGAGGATGACTTGAGAATATCCTTCCACTATAAGTTTGTTGAAGTTGTATTTTATGGCCAATTGTAGCCCTGTTGTTAGCCCCCAGAGTTCTGCTGCATTATTGGTGGTATGTCCTAAATTTTCGGCTGTGAGGAGGAGAATTCTTCCCTAATGATTGTGGAACACCACACCAAACCCAGCTTCTCCTGGGTTTCCTTTGGAAGCTCCATCAAAATTGAGTGTAATGAAGTCCATTGGAGGGGGGGACCAATGGGAAGGACTGTCCCCTTGAGGAGAAGGACAAGAAGGAGGGGGAAGACTTTGGTTTTTATTGAGTTTCTAGTTATTCATGATACCTTGTTCCTAGTTAGAGAAGATTAATTCTGCCTCATTCCATTGTTGCAAGATGATTGTTTCTGTTATATTATGACAAATCTAGGTCCAACTGAGATGCCAATAATTCTGGGTGTTTCTTAAGATTCTTCTATTTATTTCCTTCCAGAGTTGCCAAAGGATAAAACCAAGGAAAAAATGCCAGATGTGATTTAGGACTGGTGACTGAAAAGCCTCATCTCTCCAAGCTTCAATGGTGTTTCTAATGCTATCCCTTTGGCGATTTCAGGTGCACATTATGGTTGAACAATGGTGCCAGACTTTGGAGTTGTAGGGGAAAGTGTTAAGAAGGTGATTCATGGTTTCTGCCTCTGTCAGGTAGAGATGACAAATGGAAGGTCCTGTAAATCCCCTTTTGGTTAGATTATCACAGGTGATAATGCTGCCATGTGCCACCAACCAAAGGAAAATGCTAATTTTTGGCTTGTGTTTTAGGGACCAGATTTTGCGCCAAACTTCCCTTGTTGGTGGGGGATTGAGATTGGCCTTTAAGCCATAGGCCTCTTGGATGTTAAAAGTAACTCTTGGATAGCTTCCCCATTGAAGGATGTCATCTCCTTGCAGTATATGAATTTTTTGTTCATTGATCATGTTGTACCAAGGTTGAAGGTTCACCTGTGCCTTGACGTGTAGGTCATCTGTATTGGATTTCCAGCATCTCCAAGCGATATTCGTGGGGTTGAACTTCTAGTGTTCTGCCACTCTTGTCAGTCCTTCTTGAGTTTTTGGGGGGAAGAAGGTAACAACCCATTCCTCCTGCTTTAAAATTGAGAGTTGTTGCCAAGAATCATTCTAGAGGAGGGCATTCTGACCATTCTAGATTTCCCAGAAGGCGTGGTTGATTATCAGGTGGCAATTTTTCTTGGTTGTTGTCCAAATCAATGATCTCGGGGTGACTTTGTTCCAACGAATGAGGCTTCTTTCTGTTGTGTTGGTAGTATACTTCTGTCGACAGAGGCTAGGCCAAAGGTCCTGAGGTCTCTTCAGCCATATCCATGAGATCTTGGTGCTGATTACTTTATTAAGAATAGATAGATCTATGATTCCTAGACCCCCTTGAATATTAGGTCGACAATGCTTCTCCCAACTGATTAGAGAAAATTTCTTCCCTGCTTTAAGCCCCTGTTAGAGAAAAATTATTTTCAAGGCTTTGATGGCATTGAGGATGAAGTTTGGGGCCGCGAGTGTCGAGAAAGTATAGACAGGTACAACTTGAAGGACAGATTTGAGGAGGATGAGGAAACTCGGGAAGTTGAGAGCTCAATAGGTCCAGGAGGAGAGTATTTTCAAAAAGGAGGTAAGGAGGACTTCCTAGGAGTTGTTTCTGATGGATTTATCGAGGAGGGGGATTCCAAGGTACTTGGATGGAAGGGAGCTTTGAGTGAAACCCAGGATGCTTGAGATGTGGAGATGAATCGGCAAAGGAGTATTGAAAAAGAATATCTGGGACTTGTCCTTGTTTATGTCCATCCCCGAGGCTTTACAAAAGGTATTGATGATTGAGAGAAAACTGAGGGCCTCTTGGACAGTAGGGGAGCCCATCATCAAAGTGTTGTCCACAAATTGGTTGTGTGAGATCGAGGGGTTGATGCCATGTAGGGGCATCCCTTTTATAATCTTGTTTGCTACCGAAGCCTGAATGGAGTGACTGAGGCCTTCTGCCAAGATGATGAAGAGGAAAGGAGAAAGGGGGTCTCCCTGCTTGATTCCTCTAGAGGGAGAGAAAGGGCACGAAGGAAATCTGTTGATATGGATTGAGAAGAAGGCCAAGGAGGTGAGGTTTAGAATCCAGGAAACCTAGGAGGTGTCAAAACCAAAGGCGAGGAGAATCACCCGCATATAATCCCAACTTAACTTATCAAAATATTTAGATAGGTCCAGTTTTAGGAGCATACCTCGAGTTCGGGTCTTCTGAAGAGAATGAATGACTTCATGGGTGAGGATGACGTTGTCCAAGATCTGTCTACCCTCCACATACCCTGATTGTTCCAGGAAGATGATAAAGGGGAGGAGGGGCTTGATTCTCCTTGATATCACCTTGTAGATGACGTTGCAGAGGGTTATTGGCCGGAACTGCTTAGGATGGTTTACACGCTCTTCTTTGGTGATAAGTGTAAGAAAATTAGCATTAATAGATGAGAGGACTTGTCTGGAGAGTCTGGAGTCTTCAATGATCTCCCATACTTCCTCTCTGAGCATTGGCCAACAATGATGGAATGAATCAGATGTGAAGCCATATGGTATTGGGGATTTTACCTTGGGGGTGTCCTGGAGAGCCTGATTCACTTCTTCGATCATGATGGGTCGAAGTAAGGCCACGTTCTGTTCCTCTAAGATTAAGGAGGGTATGTTCTACGTGATCTGTGTTATAGCTTGAGATATGTCTCTCTGGGGCTCTGACAAGAGGTTTTGATAATAGGTGATGAGCTCTTCTTCTAGTTCCTCATGAGTGTGCCTGATTTTCCCATTATCTAAGATGAGTTGGGTGATAAGATTAACATGCCTTATTTGGATGGTGAACCTATGGAAAAACTTAGTGTTTCGGTCGCCCTCTTTGAGCCATTGGATACAGGATTTTTTCCTCCACAAGATTTCTTCTTGGGCTTTTCTTTCCTCCATCTTTTGTATGATTGCTTCTTCCTGTAGCTTGAGGGGTTCAAATAAACCCGTGTCCCAAATTTGACTTTGAACAATGTTGATTTGTTCCGTTAGTTGTCTTTGGGCCTCAAAGATGTTGCCAAATGTTTGTTTATTCCAAGTTTTAAGTTTTTGTTTGAAGTTCTTGAGTTTCTGCTAAAACCTATACATCTTGGAGCCATTGGACACAACAACCTCCTCCCACCAGAGGTGGGAATTCTGCTGGAAGTCAGGGTGGTTAAGACATAGTTTCTCTAATATGAAGGGTTTGCGACTTGAAGTTGTTGGGATGTCCAACCAATGTTGGATGGGCCAATGATTAGATCCGTGGAAGTCAAGGATTCTGGATTCAAAAGTTGTGCCCTCTAGCAAGAGCGAGTCCGAAAGGAGGAAGTGATCCAGTCTGTATGTTATTTGGTGATATAATTTTCTACGATTTGTCCAAGTGAAGGTGCCATTGGATTTTTCTGGGTCTATGAGGCCTAGGTTGTTTATTTGGCACTGAAAGTCCCCCGAATATGCTTCAAGTCGTTGCATACCGCCTCTTTTTACATCATGGTTGTAGATCATGTTGAAATCTCCTCCCAGGATCCATCTGTTCCCCACTATTAAAGTGGCTTGATGCTTCAGGCTATGAAGGGAGGCTTGTTTGTCCCTTGAGTTGGATGGTCCATAGACATTGGTTATATACCCTGGCTTGTTGGAGCCAATGAGTCGGTAGGCTTCCGTGATAAACCATTTGGTTGTGAAGAAGTTGTCCATAGTGACCGAGTTTGGGTTCGAGAGGAGATCCAACACACCTGCAAATCCCATGGCCACCATGTAGATTCCTTGCCCTTGCTTCCAACAACTAGGGAGGATCTTATCCATCTCTTCTATGGTGCATTTTGTTTCTTGAAGTAGCATTATATTTGGTTTTTCTACAATGAGCATATCTCATAGCAGTCTTTGTTTACTACGACCGTTGAGTCCCATTCTATTCCAGGAGATGATATTCATGAGGAGGAAGGGGGGGGAAGGGGGGGGAAACTGTCATATATTAGATGTATCTGACCTGAGTTGACCATGAAGTGTCCTATCTCCTGGATGAGCTTACTGGTAGATTTCTTCGCTCATTTCCTTTCATCCTTTTGAGGTTTATGTTGTTCTTTTGGTGTGTTTCCTTGGATTCCTAAGCTTGGACTATATCTGGCGGTAGTGCCGGTTGAAGAGTTGAGGAAGATTTTGTGCACTTTTCTCAGTTGATCCAGTGGGATGGTATAGAGTTTATGGTTCCTATAGGCATGTTTGAGATGCTCCAGGTCTACTCCTATTATATCTTGCTCGTCTAGTTCCATTTCCACGTCTCCATCTTCTACCTCTGAGGGGTCTAGGGCTACAGCAGAAGACATGGTTGTGGGGATGAGTGGGATTTTCCATTGGGTTTCCCGTGCCTTCCCTTTTGCTGGATTATAGGGTGTTTTCTCTGAGGGTGGGGCTTGTGAGGCTTCCAAGCCTTCTGGTTGTTGCTGCAAGATCTCGTATTGCTTTCTCGTGGTTGGTTCCTTGATGTTCTGGGTTGTTGGCCACTTTCCTCCTTGTTTTCACTTTCCCGTCACTGGTATGAATCCTTCTTTGTCTTTGTTTTCTTTTGGGTTTCTCTCTTTGCAAGGTGTGTTGAGGGGACATTCCCTAAAGAGGTTCCCATGCTCATGGCACTTTCGGCATCTGAACAAAATGTGTTTGTAGTTGATGGTTTGCATCCAGTCCTCATCCTGGTATTCCATAACGATAGACCCTGGTAGAAACTTTGCAATGTTCAGATAGACACATATGTGTGCATAGGAGGTGTACCTTCGCTTCTTAGTGGTTTATGAGGATTTGAAGTACACTCCTATTGTATTTCATATGCTCGCAAGGACCTATTGTAGCCAGAATTCCTACGGTAAGGAATAAAGCCTTAACCAGACTGGGGCATGTGCAAATTCCTCTAATTCAGGGCTAAATTTTTATGTCCAGAATCTCAGAAAAATACATGTCGAGTTAAATAAATATGGGTCGTCATCGAAGATACAATTCATGTCTTCTAGGTTATGCAGGATTATGGTAAAATCCCCTTGGAGCCTAGTTGCAGATCAGAGTGACCTTTGGGCTTGCACCATTGATATATCCATTTCACCAGTTCCTTTTCAGAGGGCAAGAGCCCTAAAAATTTATTGATTAAAGTGTAGTCTCTCATGTATTTTTTATGTTCCTCAATCTGGGGTGTACTTACAATGTATTTTAGGGCTTGCGGTGCTTGAAGGATACATTTCCCTGGTACCCAAGGTCAAGTCATACTTGTCGCTGGTGTAGCTTTCCCTGAATTGATATCCATATCTTGGTCTTTGAATGTCCCCTCAGAAATGAGTTGTGATCTAAGATCTGGGGGAGGTTCGAAGGCTGGGCGCTTGGATCCACCTCTGTTTTTTCCTTGAGAAATTGCATTGTTGTAGGAAGGGCCTCTCGACCCTCCCTCACTCAGAATCATTGTGCCCCTGCGGGGCGACGTGGTGCACCAGAAGTAACCATAACCCTAACGCCTATTTGTGTTCAATTTCTTGGTTTGGACTTAACTACAAAAATAGTGTTGAAACAAAAGACAAAATTGTTAAAAATAACTAGAAATAAAGGATGGAGGAAAATGAAAAAAGATAAATAAATTTTTAATTTAAAAAAAAATTATAATTAAATAATTTAAATTAAATATAAATAAATGGAAATGTAAATACTAAAAGTATATCATAATAGTTATGAAAAAAAAACAAAAACAATTAAAATTAAAGAAACAAAATTATAACTCTTTAATAAAACAAAAATACATAATTACAATAAATTAAATTAAAATGTATTTAAATAAATAAATAGATAAAAATTAAATTAATTAATAAATACAATATAAAGATATTCAAATCACTCCCAAAATATCTCATTAATCATTAATTCTAAACGTTAATCAATTCTGATTCTAAAATGACTCCCATTATTTACTAATTCTAAACCTTAATCATATTTGTTTGGAAAGAGATCACATGTTACATATATTCAAAACATATATCATTATATAGATAAAAAAATTATTAAAAATGGTTATTTGATAATTATACCAATGTGATCAACACCTTGCAAGGAGAGTATTGAAATAGGCTCTTCACAATAGTATGGGTAGTTCCACAAGAAATATTGCTAGAAAGTTATACTAATGATATTGATGTTGCAAAATACTCTTTTGAGATAGGGTTTCCACAATGGTGCTAACTTTTATTTTTTTAATTTTTTAATATTAGTGGAAGTATTACTCCTAGTCAGGTATTATTGTCCTAACATAATTTCTGAATTTATTATATACTCAAAGATGTAATAGTTTTGTTACATGTGTTGTATAGGTTAGGTTCTTATGGGTATAAGGACAAATGAGAATCAAGTGTCATAGCTCTTTGATATAATAGAAGGTCAAAAATAGGAATAGGTTGAATATTTAATAATACTAACTAAGTAGGACAGACCATACCCTTATCTATGCATGGGCGCCTATGGGGTTTCAAATATACCCAAGAGAATCACGAAGATAAATTCATATGGAGGTGTTATCTAATGTGATACTACTCAAATGGATACCAATAGAGGTTACAAGGGTATCCGAGTAGATAAGGCCTGCTTTTATTTTCCATGCATACTCTTTCCCAACCATAGGTTTACCTATTGAATGACATTTCTTTGTATTATTACAGATGCGAGAATATGTCTCTAGCCTAATTTTCTATTCTAAAATTTGGACATGTGCTAGATCAAGAAAATTATATATGATGCCACTTGTAGTGTACTTAAGCTACAAAAATAGTAGAACATGAACAATATTCAAAGAAATTAAATGAAAAAATGAAAATACAATAGAAAATCATTTTAAGCTTGAAGAATATAACACTTCTATTAAATATTTTCAAAATAGTGAGAAATGCACATAAGCCTCTTCTAGGGTGAAATTTCCTATGAGGATAGTTCATAATACAATAACAACATTTCACACAACATTACATAGCCTTATATCTTTATAAATATTTGTTCATTAGCAAAAACCTAACTATTTGTGCCCCATCAATAATGAGTCTCAATCACTTACTGGGCCTTATTTAATAAATATAACTCTATTATGTTAATTAAATACTCATTAAATAACATATGTGCATTATTCAAAGAGGATGGATTGTATATTAATTGACTAACTACTAATTACTCCAATTTACTCCAAAATTGGAAGGCTAGCATTAGACCTTAACAATTTGTTTCTATAAAATTTACTTTTGTTTCTTGGAATTGACCAATGGGTATAATATTGGTTGTATCTTTGAATCTGAAAAATAAATATAGCTCTTTTGTCTCCATCTCACTCTCTCTCACTCACCCTCTCACACATAATTATAATTCGTTATTGAGTGTACATGGTTTTTGTGTTTACCATATAAAAAGTATTTAATATTAGTCATCATATATTCAAATTTATTAATGTTGTTAACGTATTTGATAAAAAAGTGTTTTTTCATTGTATGTATACATAGATTTTGATGAAAAAATGGCATAATAAATATGATATTGATCACTTTTATTGTTATTTATTACATGTTCAAAGAATGTAAATTAATGTAAAAATTGAAATGGATAAACATCTAAAATTTAATAATATTAGCATCATTAAATGGACTACCTAATTAATTGTGATACAAAGGATGTCATTGAAATGCAATTGGAGTAATTAGAATGGTTGTTTATTTTTTTCAAAATTAAAATAATAAATGGATTAACAAACAAAAGATGCAATGAGATGAAAGCTAAACATAATGGAGACACATCTAAGATGTATGTGATATATTGTATGAAATATGAAATCTAGATATTGCTAGGATGTAAATAATATGAAAATTAGATGAAAAAAAAATAAAAAATCCTAGGGACGTAGAGGTAACACAAAAGAGATGTCAAATACTCCACTTATATGTAGGGAATACAAAATAGAAACATAGAGAAAATTCAGTAATATTCAAGAATGATGTAAAAGGGACATAACTATACTCCACTCATATGTAGGAATACAGAATAGAGACATAAAGAACATTCAGTAATATTCAAGAGTGATGTAAAAGGGACATAACTAAGACATAATAGAGATGATAAAAATATATAGTTATTGTGTCTTGAATAACAATATAATAAACTAATAAACATACAAAATGATATACACTAAATAAATGCAAACTACACTAAGTAAATGCACAAAAGTAAAAATGATATACATGTTATGAACCAACTAAAATACATACATGTTATGCATCAACTAGATGCAAACTAAATGCACAATGAACGTAACAAGATGAAAGTGTAACACAAAGGATATATATTTAATACATAATGGATCCAAATAGATGGAATAATTGAGATACAGAGTAGATGCAATTGATACACCACCTAGAGATCAGAAAGGACATCTTCGAGGGACACAAAATTAATGTAAAAAATAAAAAATGATACATTGAAGATCAAAACTATACATGTCAAACATGTCAAGGACAAAAAGAATAAAACACATTGAATAGATAAAAAATGATGTTGCTTGTAATGCCCATTTTTTTGTATTCTAAGGATACCTCATAGAGCTATGCTACCCTTTTTTGTGTGTTGTTACTACATAAGACATTAAAAACAAGATTTCTCATAAACCTATGATGTAGTTATGAACTCACAATATACTAGTACAATCATAGTATAAGCAACAACTACCTAACAAGAAAAAAAACCAATATATTGTAACAAACACATAGGAAACCAACATATTATAACAAACACATAGGTAGGACTACATCATGCCCACGCAATTGAAGGAATCAATATTAATGAACAAATTAAAAATCACTTTCTTCAAGTTATGAATGTACAAGTGATAAGTCATGTAAAAAGTATCCCATGATAAAGATTGTGGAATTTGTTTTTTCTTATATTTTTTTCCCAACATTTTAGATAATCATGCAACCATCATCTCTTGAAACAAAGCGAAAAAATGATAAAAATAACTAAGAATAAAGGAGGAAAATGAAACAAGTAAATTAAATTTTGAATTTTTTAAAAATTAAAATAATAAATTTATTAACATAAATATAAATAAAAAGAAATGTAA
The DNA here is from genome assembly GCA_010110895.2 of Picea sitchensis. Classification (NCBI taxonomy): domain Eukaryota; kingdom Viridiplantae; phylum Streptophyta; class Pinopsida; order Pinales; family Pinaceae; genus Picea; species Picea sitchensis. The sequence goes on along the minus strand of SNQJ01S0020364.1, from coordinate 223,750 downwards.
ATAGTAAAAATATATAAATATTACATAATATTTATTGAAAAAAAAAGAAGAAGTTAAAATTAAACCAAAAATATATAACTCTTAAATAAAATAAAATATATAATTACAATAAATTAAATTAAAATGTGATTAAATTAATTAATAAAAATTAAATGAAATAATAATTACAATATAATGATATTCAAATTACTTCTAAAATATTTCATTAATCATTAATTATAAAATTAATCACTTCTAAAATGACTCTCATGATTTACTAATTCTAAATCTTAATCACTTTTTTTTTTTAAAAACACACATTAAAACATCTTGCATATATTCAAAACATAAACCATTATATAGATAATTTTTTTATTATTAAAAACGATTATTTGATAATTATACCAATGATATCAACACCTTGCAAGGAGACTATTGAAATAGGTTGTTGACAACAATATGGATAGGTCCACAAAAATATTGGTGTACTAATACTCTTTTGATATAACGCTCCCACAATGGTTCCAACATTTAACTTTTGAACACTAGTGGAAGTATTACTCTTAGTTAAGTATTATTGTCATAATAGAATTCCATAATTCATTATATACCTAAAAATGCAATAATTTTGTTACTTTTGTATTTTATAGGTTAGGTTCTTAGGGTTATAAGGACAAATGAGAATCAAGTGATATAGTTAATTAATATACTAGAATGTCAAAAATAGGACTAGGTTGAATATTTAATGGTGCTAACTAAGAAAAATAGACCATACCCTTATTTGTGCATGTGCATCTAGGGGGATTCAAATATACCCAAGAAAATATTGAAGATAAATTCGTATGGAGGTGACATATGATGTGATACTACTCAAATTAGTACCAATAGAGATTAAAAGGGTATCCAACTAGATAACTCTCACTTTTATTTTCCATGTGTATTCTTCCCCAACTATAGGTTTACCTATTGAATGTCATATCTTTGTATTATTAAGAGATGTTGGAACATGTCTCTAGCGTAATTTTTTTTTCGAAAATTTGGACATGTTCTAGTTCAAGAAAGATCTATGATATCTCTACTAGTGTACTTAAGCTACAAAAGTAGTAGAATATGAACAATATTCAAAGATATTAAATGGAAAATTGATAGAAAATAAGTTTAAGCTTTAAGAATATAACCCTTCAATTAAATATATTCAAAATAGTGATAAATACACATGAGCCTCTTAGAGGGAGAAATGTCATATTAGGATAGTTCCAAATACAATAACAACACTTGACACAATATAACATAGAATTCTATTTCTATAAATAGTTTCCTACTAGCAAAACCCTAACTATTCCCCCCATCAATAATGAGTCTCGAGTGGATTTATTTAATTAAGATTACCATTTTATGTTAAGTAAATACCCAATAAATAACCAATGTGCATTATTCAAGGAAGATGGATAGTACACTAATTGAGTAACTTCTAATTACCCCAAAGTAGGGAGGCTAGGGTTAGACCTTAATAATTGGTTTCTATAAACTTTACTTTTCTTTCTTGAAATTTACCAATAGGTATAATTGATTTCTATAAACTTTATTTCTGGTTCTTGACATTTACCAATAGCTCTAACATTGATTGTATCTTTGAACTTGGGAAATAAATATAAATTTTATTCTTTGTTCCTTTCACTCTCTCACTCGCCCTCTCACACGTATTTATAATTCATTATTGAGTGTACATGTTTTTTTGATTACCACATAAAATGTATTTAATATTATGTATTCAAATTTATTGAATGTTGTTAACTTATTTGATAAAGAACTATTTTTTCATCGTATGTCTTTATTGATTTGGATGAAAAATGGTAGAATAAATATGATATTATCATTTTTATTGTTATTTGTTACACACTCAAAGAATGTAAATTAATGTAAGAATTGAAATGAATATATATCTAAAATTTAAAAATATTAGCATCATTAAATGGATTATATAATTAACGATGATACAAATGATGTGATTGAAATGCAAACTAAAGTAATTGGAATGACTAATTTTAAGTTTTTTAAAAATTAAAATAATAAATAGATTAACAAACAAAAGATCCAATGAACGATGGACATAGTGGATATACATTTAATATGTATGTGATATATTATATGAAATGTGCAATTTAAATGTTGTTAGGATGTAAACAAGATGAAAATTAGATGTAAAAAGAAAAAGGGATGTAGGGGTGACAAAAAAGAGAAGGCAAAGTCTACACTTAGATGTAGGGAATGCGCATTACAGATGTTACATAAGAGGGATGATAGAAATATGTAGTTAGGATTCCATGAAGAACAAAATAATAAGCCGATTAAACATAGGAAATGATGTTCAAATTACACTAAGTAGTTGAGGAAAAGAAAAATAAATATGCACGTTATGCACCAACTAGATGAAAACTAAATGGACATTGAACACAACTAGATGCAAGTGTGACACAAATGAGAGATATTTAATACACAATGGAGATAAATAGATGGTGTAATTGATACATAGAGTAGATGCAATCTATACACCACCTAGAGATACGAAAGACACCTAAGGAACACAAATATGATGCGAAAAGATAAAAAGTTATACATGATAGATCGAAACTAGACATGTATTGGAAAAAACAAGAAAACACATTAAATAGATTAAAAAAGTATGCTATTTATAGTGCTCATTTTTTGTTTCTCTTAAGACATAGAACATAAAAAGGATGTCCTATGAACCTATGGTGTAATAGTGAACTCATAATGTGTTTGTAAGGTCAAATATAAGCAACACTACCTAATAAGAGAAAAAAAAAACATATTACAACAAATTGATAGGGTTACATCATGTCGATGCAATTCAAGGAATCAATAATAATGAACAAATTAAGAATCCCTTTCTTCATGTTAAGAATGTACATGTCATGTAGAAAGGGCTCCCATGATAAAGATTATTGTGGAAAATGTTTGTATTATATTTTTGTGTCTAACATTTTGGATCAATCATGCAACCATCATCATGAGATGAATAATTATAACAATTATAGATAATAGTGTTGAAAAGACAAGGTAAAATTGATCAAAAATAATTAGGAATAAAGAGAAGAAAATAAAAAGAGATAAATTATTATTATTGTTTTAAAATAAAATAATAAATAAATTAAATTAAATATAAACAATTTAAAAAAATACAAATATATAAATATATGATAATATTTATGGAAAAAATTATATATATATATAACAAATAAATATAATTACAATAAATTAAAATAATATATATTTAAATGAATAAAATTAATTAATAATTACAAAATAATAATATCTAAATAACTGTGAAAATATCTCATTGATATTTAATTCTAAATATTAATCACTTCTAAAATGACTCCCATTATTTACTAGTTCTAAACCTTAATTATGTTTTTTTTGAAAATAGATCACTCATGCTTTAGCATGTAACATATATTCAAAACATAAATCATTATATGGATAAAAACATTTGTAAATTAAAGATTTCCACTTTAAATGTAACTGGGTAAGCATGTTGTTTAACTTCAAAATATACATCATTTATACATTAATCAATATTTTGATAAAAAAAATTAATTCTTTTAAGTGGTTGTTTTAGAATGATTAACAATTTACTTTAAGTGATATTTAAATATTTTTTAATTAAAAATATATTAAAAATTTAAATTATGTAAAAAAATAAATTAAGTAGTAGTGTACAAAAATGATAAAAATGTATATAATTTTTATTTTTATTTTTTATGTTACATTTTTAGATTTGAATTTAATGTTATTATTTTATGTTGTGCAAATTGTTTTGATTTGTAATTATAATTATAATTATTTATATCATGTATATTGTTGTATTTTTTATATTAATAATTTTTTTAGAATTAATATACATTTTTCATAGTTACACGGAACTACTCTTAGCATTTTCAACATCAAAGAAATGGGAGTTTAGGAATCAATTTCCTAAAAGAAAAGCTTTAAATTAGAATTATATTAAATTAAAATGTAAATATATTTATTCCATTATTAAAAATACATAATTTCTTACAAATATTTTCATTATATTTATTCAAAATATCACTATAGAACTAAGACTAAACTACAGGTAAATATTATTTCAAAAATTAGTTAAGTAAAAAACCTTAATAATACTCACTTTGTAGTTGTGGATATGAAATTTTTTAATGTATGTATGTTTTTATTCAAGCTCAAACTAAATATGAAAGTCTAATAAATCAATACCCAATCCACCTCAAGCATTTTCTCCACTCTGTAGTTGATATCAACCAACCATATCATTGACTTTTATTGTATTTTCATATTAGAAGAGTAGTACTATTTTGTTTTTTCCAATAAAAAAAAAATAATACTTCAAATTTACAAAGATGTTTAAAGTTTATATGTGAAGTTTAATTTTAAAAGATGTTAAAATTGTATATATGTATTTTCAATTTTGTTTCTAGTTTTCTAATGGAATATTTATGGATATTAAAGTTTTAGTATTGTGTTAAATATTCATATAATTATTAGCACAAATTAAATTAGTAATTTCAATATTGTAGTTGTTACAATAGGAGAAACATTGTCCTTCATTGACCTTCAATTTTATTGAAATAAGATTTAAAATATATCAATATCTCTATACATTGTAATCTAAAATATTTTTTATATTTTTTTAATATATATTATTGTAGCTCCCAATTTCACTTTTCCTATAAATTTGAGAGAAACTTCTATTAGTTCTAGACACTATCCAAGTTCCCAAAATTCCCACTTTCTAAAAATGATACAACATAGATATTTTTATATACTTTGATATATATATATATAATTTTTAACTTTTATTTTTTATCAAAATTATATTTTATATTAATAATGTTTTTAGAGTTAACATACATTTTTATATACTTATATGATTTTTAACTTGATATAATAGCAATCCTTCTCACTCACGAATATTAATATTATCAACAATTTTAATATCATTAGGTTACATAGTGGCAAACCAAATTGAAATTTGGTATGGCTATATAATATTACAAATTATGTTGAAATTTCGTATGCTCCTTTCCTTCTAGTTTTCTATCTTCTTCCATATTCCGTTTGTAACGTTTTTTGAGGTTTTTGAGTCGTTCCTACTTCCATCCCCACCAAGATGTTGGTGGGGTTTGGTTTTCTTTTCTCTTAATGAAAGTGCTTGAAGACTATTTTGGATTTTCCACTTCCATTTTAACCTACATGTTGGTGGGGGGTTGCTTTGATGTCAATGGAAGTACAATACGACTTAACGTTGGGTATACTAACGATTTAGTGATGGAGGGAGGGCGTGCCAGAACTGAGTGATTTGGGAAAGACATTATGACAAAGGTTTATAACCATTCTAGGGCTTTCGACTTGCATGACGTTATTTTTTTAGGGCATCCAACGGGATGGACAGGGGGGGTTTGAGGAGATGCGGGGTAGTTTCAGCAGAGAAAAACGCAAGAAAGCCAAAGGACAATCGCCATCCTTGTACCATTGTCTCCATCAAATATTTTACAAAATTGACGAAAACCACAGGTTTGCAGCGATGCCCTGCAATCTGAATGGTACATCATCATCTTCGTGGTTGGATTCGCTACGCCTCCTTCCACGTGAAAGCAATTCACTGAATAACTTTTATTCTCTCCATGCGCAGTTTATAGTTTCTAGAAATCATGACGACGAAACGGTAATGAGTCCAGTTCTTGGGACCCAGAGTAGACGACACTCCGGTAAAAAAATATATGGTCCCCCGGAGGCCGCTTGCCTCCAAGGGAATTTCTCTTCAATCATCGAAAAAACTGCAGAATTTCTACTCTACTATTGTTGGCCATGAGTTATTCCCATTTTGGCGGCTTCTCTAAGTGCGGACGTGGGCAAGAGATACTCAGAATGGCGGTCAGAAATGGCTGGAATTCAAACCTACTGGCAAAAGCAAAAGGGCACTACGATAATCCCACTGACCGACCATCTCGCATGCGGATTGACGCCCGTTAATCTGTTTTCGTCAATTCCTCTGGGCACGGCACAGTTTACACCCACTTTATAGGCATTCCAATCACTAAAGGAAAAGGTGAAGCCCCACTAACTCGGGAGTTCTCGGAGGGGCCCTCGCCCAATTCCAGTATATAATGCCGACAAGATTTATACCTAAAACGACCAGTATAATCCATCAAACATTGCAAAACATACATTGCAAAACATGTATATATCTATTTTCGTCTATTGGTTTAAAAAGAGTGACGTGAACTTATGTTTTCTTGTATATTACTTGATACCAAAAGATTCCTGTATGAGTAGTGTTCACACTAAGGAATGTCTGATCTAAACTTTTGGTCGGTGGGATTGGTTATTCCAAATTGCACTTGAATCTGAAAAGCCTTGATTGTCATGCAAGCATATTAGGAGAGTGATGTTTCCGGGAGAAATTCACTGGATATATTGCCACGTATAAGACGTTCAATAAATGAAAGCTTTTATTTTACATCATCATATCGAGTAACGCGTTGCAATTATGAAAGTGAGGTGGTCTCCAACTCTGATGGTGCAGATTTTATTTGTTTGTGTCGTATTGCATATCAAGGAGGCAAGATGCTCTACAACTCCACTAATTTTTTGCTAAATCGGAGGTTAATATAAATTTATGATTGAAGACAAACCCTAATCTCTTTGAACATCCCTCGTCCTTCAGGTGCTTCGTCTGCTTAGTCAGTCCGGCTTAACATTGATGTATGCTGGGTTTATGTTTATCCATGTCATAATCACACGGTATGACTAAAAGAAGTGAGTGAACGGTCGTAAACCCTATTTTAGGTTTGATGTATACAGCCAATAGCTGAACAGTCATTAACTATTGATTCTACCCAGAATTAATTCTCACGCAATACGCAAGATAGTAACATCCACTAAGTAACAACTTGTATGACACTGTGCATCATTTTAACCATGCCAGCAGTTTCTCCACTTTAAATATCGCAAGTATCGCTTCTCAACTTGCCAAAAAGAAATATCAGAGCTTTGACGTTTGTAGGGGTTTGCAACACCAATAAATCGGCAGATCTCATATACAGATCTTAACAAGGTGATGTGGCTGTCGAGATCAGAGTCAGAACATCATACCAAGAGCAAACAAGAAGATTGAGAGAAGCGGAAGCTCTGAAATCTCAGACCGGAAATATTTCTTACAATGGGAAATTGTCTGCAATCCGGACGTGTAATACTGTCGAGGAAGATCGAGGAACAGTTCATCAAGATCAAGAAAGTTGATGGCAAAATCTTAGAGTGCAGAGCTCCTTTGTTTGTTAAGGACCTGTTGATGGATAATGATGGCCATGCTGTTGTCAACTGTGAGACCTCTTGCCACCAACTTTCTCCAGAATATGAGCTGCTCCCTGGTCAGATTTACTTTCTGGTTCCAAACAATAGCAGTGGCGTTTCGTCAAATGATGGCGGCGAAAAAATTAACCAGAAGGGGCAAGAAGGAGCGCTGAAGCCAGCAGGCGATAAGGAGCTTTTAGAAAAGAATGGGGTTGTTCGAGTAAAAATCGTCATTACAAAGCGACAACTCGAGGAAATGCTTTCTAAAAGCATCTCTAACAGAAAGATTTCTATTGAGGATATGATGATTGAGTTTCAGTCTAAATCTCAATTGAAAGAGTCTGCTCGTGAAGATGCTTCTGTAAAACCCGTATATTCTGCTTGGAGGCCTTCTTTAGAGAGCATTTCTGAAGGCTAGGATGCAGTACTAGTGTTTTAATCCTCGTGAATGAAAATCAATAGTCTCATATAGATAGGTTCAACTTTCGATACCATTCCTTACAGAAAAACACCTTTATATACAGGAGGCTTTAATGTACATATATATGCAGATCAGAGATCATAATATCTGAGAGGCACTGTTTGAAGAAATTTATGAAAAGTTAATAACCCTCGCCTTTTATATGAAAAATGGAGTGTATTTTTTTTTTCTTCTGAGCATGGTTGGGAGTTATATTAGAAATTAGCAGTCGTGGCTAGTAAGGAGCATTACATGGTAGCAGAACTGTTTAAATAAGTAAACAAAATAATTCAGTATCTCATACAGGAGGCTACATATATTTTTTGATTAGCATATCTTACGAMTGAGATCTTTAATGACTGGATCCATTTTGGTGGTCGTTGTTCCTTTCTTTTAGAGATTGATTTCTAGCGTGGAAGGATGAAATCATGGGACACTACAAGAATATTTGACTGTGTGTCAAAACCTGCAAAGCTTTATTCTCAGCCATCCAATACGATACAATACAAAAAAGGATTATTGTATATATCTAGTTGGGCCATAAAACAGGGATCTAATAATGGAAGCCTTTCATGGGATAACTTTGTCACTGAAAGTAATAATCAGGAAGAGATTTCTTGAGAAATTTTGATGCAACCCAGCATGACCGAGTACAGAAGACATAAATTCCAACCGTGCTTCAAAATTTGCAGTTGTCTGTCTTTGTTGCTTACAATTGAAGRCTACTATATATGGCCTTTCCCATGTAAGGACATTTCCTGTTTTCAAAGTTATCACAATACYATMTGATTATTTAGATATTTTGTGTATAAAGTTAGGGCTTCCTCTCCCCTGACTGGGWTTGTAATAGGAGTCGACGCCGGTACGTTGGTTTGGATATGGCGTGACCGCTTTTCAGTGTACGCAGTGGTATATCAATGAGTTTATATTTATTTATCCTCGCACATTATCATCAACTTTATCGTATCGTATTTGTTGTGGAAAGATAATTTGTGAGTGCCTACACTCAATTGAGTTTCTGTAAAGGAAATCATAAAAACATAAATTGAGTTGATACTATGGCGATAACAGTAAGAGACTTTTTCGGGAGTGCGTTGACTCATCAGATTTTCTATAAAAGAAATTATGAAAGCATGGTTTGATTAAAAAAATTATGGTGATAACTATGTGTAATATCTCACCTTTCTATCCAAAAGAATCATAAAATATGCACTTACATGATTAAAAACGTATCGTGATACCAACGTGCAATCTAATAATCGTTGGCATAAAATTATATGTGAGCTTGTCCCACCAGAAATATTTAAATAACATAGGCCTCAAATATCTCTTCTTATTTAATAAATAAATAAATTTCCATGATATTTACATCAAATATCTCTTCTTATTTTAAAAATAAATAAATGTCCATATATTTACATGATGAAGTTTTTTTTTAAATTGAAATTAAACTTTCTATTAATATAGAATTATAGTATAGGGTTGGCATAAAATTATATATGAGGTTGTCACACCCAAAATATATAAATATTTAAATAACATGAGCATCAAATATCTCTTCTTGTTTAAAAAATAAATAAATTTCTATGATATTTACATTAAATATTTTTTTTATTTAAAAATAAATAAATTTTTATGATATTTACATGATAAAGTTTTTTTTTTTAAATTGAAATTAAACTTTTTATTAATATAGAATTATGTTGAACCAATCAAAACTAAACAACAATTATATCTATTTATGAAGCTTCTCATCAAGTTAAATTCAGATTTCAATTCAAAAAGAATATAAAATTATGTTGAATCAACCAAAGATAAACAATGAGTATATCTATTTATGGAGCTTCTCATCAAGTGAATTTAAATTATTAAATTCAGATTTCAATTCAAAAAGAATATAGAATTATGTTGAACCAACTAAAGTTAAACAATGAGTATTTCTATTTATGAAACTTGAAACTTCTTATCAAGTGAATTTAAATTATTAAATTCAGATTTCAATTCAAAAAGAATATAAAATTATGTTAAACCAATGAAAGCTAAACAATAATTATATCTATTTATGGAACTTCTCACCAAATGAATTTAAATTATTAAATTCAGATATCAATTAAAAAAGAGACATATTACACTAACATTCCAATTTTTCCCATATTGATTGACTTTAAAACTAACCCAAAATACATAAACACTAACATTCCAATTTTTCCCATATTGATTGACTTTAAAACTAACCCAAAATACATAAACTCCAAGACATATACATATTGAATAAACTTGCAAAGTGCCCTATACTTCATGATCCAATAGGTTTAACTTAATACCTTAGTATATATCTTCCATCTACACCAAAACCTTAACAAATTTTATGCTATAGCATAACTAAAATGATATCATGGTTAATTTTATAAGTAAGGTTTAATTTAATATTTTAGTAGTGATTTTGCATCTACAACTAAACCTTAATTATTTTTAGACTAAAATATAACTAAAATGATATTGATTAATTGTATTAATTCATTTGTGTGAGGAACCCAACTTGTTAAACTAATTAAAATTCCTTAATATAAAAAATTGACAAGGGCAACATGTTTAGAATTTCTTAAGCATCTAACTATACAAAAATTCATGAATGCAATTAATCAAGCTAAAGACATTCAAATATCAAATTTGCACAATAGAATTAACCATATAAAATATACAAATGAGGTTCCTCCCAACTATAGTATTGTTGTTCAATTTCTCTCAACAACAAACCATCTCTAAGTTGGGGCTATGATTCCACAAAGAGGTCAATCCATCTTGGTTTTCCACTATCCACACAAAACAACCCAAAACCCAAGTTCTAACTCCTACAACAATTCCAGTCCACCATCTTTCCTTTCCTTCAACCTGAACAACCCAAGGAATGGGATCTCATTCTCTATTGCACACTCCCCTGGGCTATCCCACTTCCTTTTAGAGCTCCGAAACAAGGTTGGATAGGAAATATCATAGCTTCAAACTCCACGAATCTCATTTGTAACAATGGAGTGCTCATAGAAACCTACTCAAGGCTCTTGGGTAATATTTTTCTACAGGAAATACACTTACATGCATACATCTTGATTCTTGGCACAAGAATGATGCCTCTCATGGATTCTCTCAAACACATCATTCCTTGTGCTATTTCTAGGACCCAACTCCCCTTTGTTTTCTAAAAAATAATCTTGTAAAAACTCATTTATGGCTACAATATGGATAGTGCTCTTTTCGAGCACCAAGCTCTCCTCTTGTTGCCAAAAAACCTCTTGTAAAAATTGTCCTCAATACCCACTCGAATTTAATTTTCTCTCATCCCTGATTTGAATCTCACATTTCCCAAAAAGTGGTTGTACTCAACCCATGCTATCATAAATTAGTTAAATGACCTTTCCCACCAGCCACACTTACATGAATTCAATAGTTATTTTCATGATTCAAAGGAGGCAAACATTAATATTAAAATGACTTGGATTATTAGGCATGTGGAAACCCTTTTGGAATTGTTTTATCCCCTTCTCTTATGGAATCATATCCCTCCATCGTTACTATATGATAGCCAATGATTTATCTTTATTAATAGTTTTAATATAAAATTTACATAGCTCGACAGTTGCCAACTCTCAAGCCCAAAACATACTAGCCCAGTCTCACAAGGGAATCATATTGTTTTCTTCCTCTAGAATTTCTTAGGATTTGTCTTGGATAAGTGAAAAAAATGTTATAGCTTTCTCTTTATATAATACTTTTTATTCCTTTTAATTAAGATTTGTACCTATTTATCTTCTTGTATTTTAAGAACTTATGAGAAGTATCCCTCATGAATTTTCTATCAATTTTACACTGTCGAGGGTTGGTTATTCTATTTTTTTTTCACATAACACCTTAATAGAGAACTTGTTCATGGAATTAGAAAGGGTTGTCCTAAAATTATGATAGAGGTCTTCAATATTATTGTTATATGGTAGGAGATTTAATTTAATATTTCAATAGTTTAAGAATATATCAAATTTATTTATGTCAACATGCAAGTGTCTTTGTTTATCATTCTTTTATTCAATGGGACTTTTGTGCATGAAAAAAATTAGATTTAGGGTTAAAGGTATATTATTAGAGTAATGTGTATGGTCATTTAAAAGGTCAAAATATACTATTTGGTTGTATGTTCAGATATTAGATATCACATAATCCATGAAACTACTTTCCAACCTATATATACAAGTCATTGAGTTGGATTTTAGTCACTTCATTAGACCATTGTGAGAACTGTAGAGATTGACTAGATTTGACCCAAACCAATTCATGGTTAGGTATTTAGAGTTTCTTTTAAATATGTTAGCTAAAACAAGGTCCTCATATAGATATATAGGATTAGGGTTGAAATCATTGCTTAAAAAAGTAGCTTGATTAGTTACATTTCTAGCACTTTCAAAATTTTTGTCACAACACTAACCTTCCTAGCCTTCTAATACTTTAAAACTATTGTCCATGACACTTCTTCCCATCCCATGAATACAAGTCATCTAGTTTTATTTTGGCCACTTCATTAGACCATTGCAAAGTACTAGATCTTGAGAAACACACAGCTTGATTAACTTGGTGCCAAGCAAATTCTCACTCAATTATTACATTTTATTTTGTATCTTTTAGCTAAAAGAAGGTACTCATCTAGCCATATAGGATAGGGTTTGAATCATTTCTTAAAAAAATTGCTTCATTAGTTTCACTTCTATCACTTTCAATGAATTTGTGACAATACTAACCTTCCTAAACTTAACTCATAAAAACTATGTTGATCTTGGAATTCATGACAATGCTATCTATCCCATGAATACAAGTCATCCAATTGGATTTCAAACATTTCATTAGACCATTGCAAATTATTATATCTTTAAAATTGAAGCGATTGATTAGCTCACTCCCAAACAAATTCTTGGTCATGTGTTTGATCTTATTTTGTATCTTTTAGCTAAAACAATGTCCTCATCTACCCATAAAGGATTAGGGTTGGATTCATTTATTAAAAGAATAACTTGATTAGTTGTAGTTATATCACTTTAAAAATATTTGTCACAATACCAATGTTCCTAACCTTCCAACTCATAAAAAAAATCGTGATCTTATAATCCATGACACTACTTCCCAACCTATGAATACAAGTCATCTAGTTGGATTTCAGCCACTTCATTAGACCATTGCAAATTATTAGATATTGGGAATTGAAGAGATTTATTCTAGCTCAGTCCGAACCAAATTCTCAATAGGTTCTTTGAGTTTATTTTGTATCTATTAGCTAAAAAAGGGTCCTCATCTAGCCATAAAGGATTATCTTTGGAATGATTGTTTGAAAGAATAGCTTGATTAATTGAAGTGCTATAAATTTCAAAATATTTGTCACAATACCAACCTTATTAACATTCCAACTCTTCAAAATTATGTTGATCTTGGAATCTACAACACTACTTCCAAACACATGAATACATGTCATCTAGTTATATTGAGGACACTTCACAAGGCCATTGCAAATTATAAGATCTTGAGAATTGCATAGCTTGATTAGCTCAGTCCCAAACAAATTCTTAGTCAGGTCTTAGAATTTATCTTGTATAAATGTTAGCTAAAGCAAGGTCTCCATCTAGCCATATAAGATCGGGGTTGGAATAATTTCTTTAAAAATTAACTTGATTACTTTTACTTCTAGCACTTTCAAAAGTTTTTTCACAATACCAAATTTCATAACCTTCTAACTCATCAAAATTATGGTGATGTTGGAATGCTTCCTTTAATGCTCTTAGAGCACATAAAATCCTATAGAGTTCCAAGTAATCCCTTGCAATTTTTAAGATCCCATACACAAAAATTTGGTTTCAGTGGATATCATCATCATCATTATTATATATATATATATTTAT
>SNQJ01S0020364.1:193384-209146 GCA_010110895.2 Picea sitchensis | reverse complement strand
TCATGTATCGAGATGCCCTTATTTTCCACCTTTGATTTGAGGATTCTTTTCCCAGACAAAGTATTATAAATCAATCTCTCTCCTATCTATATATATATATATATATACTTTTTAATATAATTTTTTTTCTTAAAAAGTGTGTAAATGCAATGGTTGTTTCTCTCATTCCGTTCATGTATTGAGATGCCCTTATTTTCCACCTTTGATTTGAGGATTCTTTTCCAAGACAAAGTGTCCAACTATGCTACCTTCTAGTTCTCTATATTAATTAATATAATTTATGTGATTGGAATCATGTTAGGAATCATATTTATAAGTCAATGTTGATTAATACGATTAATATGTTTTTATATCTTATTATAAAAATTAAATATGGTGTATTTCACTTAACATGTTTTTATTATTAGTTTTATGTTCTAACGTGTTTTATATGTTTTATGTTGGATTTTTTAGTTTTATGTTCGTTTGACGTTGACGAAAATAGATGTCATTTAATCCGAGGTAGAGTTTGAACTATATATATATTTTTTAATATAATAATTAGCGATTTTGTTATTATTAATTATAAGACTTTTGGAATGTTGTCTACGACATTGAAAGGGTTATGGAAAAATATTTGCTATGTAAAGTAGGGTGGGTCTCAAAGCTTAGACTCCATAATTATTTATATTTATATGATTTAATTGTTAATAATAATGGTTAATAATTAAAATTATTTATATTTATACGATTTAATTGTTAATAATAATAATTGATATATATTTTTTATTTTTTTTAAGTAAATTGTAATTAATTTTATATATTTTATAGTGTTAATTAATTTATATTTTATAATGTTGATAATTTAATATTTATTTATTTAATATATTTATAAAAAAATATTTAAAACATAAAAATAATTATGCATTTTATTTTTCTATTATAATAATTATTATTTTTTAGATTATTTATAATAAATATTCCACATTCTAAAGGATTTTGATGGAAAGACTCTAAATGTAACATCTGAGTTTTGATCTTCGAATTAGAAATGTATATTGTATATATGATGAATGGACAAGAGTTAAGCCATGTAATATGTTAACATTGTATAGTGAAAATAATAAAAGGGTATACATCATCAACTACATACAAATAAGGATAGAGACATGGGGGGTATGATTCCACAAAAGAGGGGGTTTAAAAGGGTTTCCAATGGGAAATCACATATGCCTAGAATCTCATGTCATTTTCATAAAGTAATTTGTTAATACCATATAATTCTTCTTTGAATGATTAAAATCAATCATTGAATAAATGGAGGAGGGTGGTGGGGGAGTCATCTCACCAAGTTTTTGAAGCATGTTCTAAGTACATTTAGGATGGGAATTCTATCATTGGATGCATGTAAGAGGTGGGTGAAAGAACCATCTCACATAATCATGAAAGTGTGGGATGAGTATCATCATCTTTGGGAATTGTGAGAGTCAACCATGCATGGGAAAGGAAAATTTAGGTAGAGGGAGAGCATATTTTTTACAGCTTGGAAGAAGAGATGATAAATTGAGCTTAGTGATGGGAAAAGAGTTGGAAGCCACAATGTCTATTAAAAAAAAAAATTTAAGCTAGGATTTTATACTAAGAATTAGGCCATCATGCTTATGAAAAGTTTATGTTAAGAAATTACCCAATTTTTTTTGTAAAGGTTGTTGTGAGCAATCCATTATTACAACTATATTTCCTGGATCCTCCAGTTCAATTAATCCCAGGCGATCTATGTTAGATCCCTAGAGGGGATGAAGATTGTCTAAGAGACATTGATGCACAGAAGGAAATATCATCCCTTGGGTTGTGTAGATTGATGGAGAAGAGAGTTGGGTGGTTGGAATTGTTGTGGGAGTCACGTCATTATGATTTTACTATGTATTGGACTATTTGTGTGGATTTTAGACACCAATAGGGTCCTATTCTTCATTGTCAAATCATATCCCTAGCTCGAGGTTTCCTTGTTGTAGAGAAAATTGGTGCAACAATGCCTATGGTTGGGTAGAACTTTGGACATCTGCAGTCGATTGTGTGAAAATTTTATAAGTGTTATAATCATTATTGATTTAATGTTTAAATGTTTTTCTTATCCGTTACATTGTACTCGATATTTTACGTGTTTGAATGTTGATATGTTTAAGATATAATCTGCATTTACAATTTTAAAATTTAATGATAGTAAAATTATCCATTTTCATCATATTGTGAGTATGCATTCATATTAAAATGTTTTCATAGTTGTATTGCATCGATTTTGTTTGTAGTGATGCACACAACATGGAATTTGGGTGCGTCACATAGTGATATCAGAGCGAACGTTTCAACACTAGACCCATATGGAATAGAGAGCAATGTCGATTTGACAAATTCACGGTAACACAGATTTAATATGAACTAAAGTTGGGGAACATGGTAAAATGGGAGAGAAATCCCCAATTATGAGTGAAATTCTAATTTTTACTTAGTCTCCTGCCACCATATGACATCTTTACCACTAAGGTTATACACCATGAATCTAGCCTTCAGATTGCCTGGGTAGTTATAGATTTGGAAATACTTTCCCATGTTCAGAAGCCAAGCTTCTACTCCCTCCTCATACTCACCATCAAAACTGGGTGGTCTGATCTTTTTAAATTCACCAAATAGTTTGTTCTCGCACCACTTCCTTTTCTTAGTTTTGGGTATATATTTTTGTAAGGTAATACTTTCAAGATTGTCCTCACTACTTCCTTCAGTCATTATTTCTATTTTATCAATGATTATTGGATTGTCTTTATTGTTGTATGATTCTTCATTGGAAAGTTCATGTTTAGCATTGCTGGACGTCTTACCTAGATTCTTGTTCTTTTTTATTTCAGTTATATTTTTTAGTAGTATTTCATTCAATTCTTCATGTTCCTTACTGGCTTCGAGTAGTTTTTCATTATCTCCTTTGATGCTCTGTAATTCTTCTCTTATACTATGCAATATTTCCAAAAATCCTAAGAAGTTATCATGTCGTTGTTCACTATTTATCTCCATATACATCTATGGACCACTTGGTGTTTATTTTCAAAGGTATTCAACCATGACACTTGTTTTTCTTGATTCTGATATGTGAAAATATGATTGATGTAAATTATTTTTTCTTAAGTTTGAATTATGAATGTATATTTAAATGTTCTTTGAGAAACTAAACAGAGGTTCATTTTGAGCCCATAAGGCTTTAGTGTTTGAACCATGCTATGATACCATTTGTAGTGATGTCCACCAAATTTCCATTAATTTTTTATTTTTAAATTTCCAATAATACTATTTGCAGTATTGTCATTTTTAAATCGAGAATATGTTCCTGTACTATCTCATAAAATGTATCTAAAACTTTCATGGTGATCCATGACAGGGTAAAGCTCTCTTACGCCAAACTCAAGTATGATTTTGAAGATTGGTTTGATTGTTAACACCAACCGAACCTCATTGTCAAGACAGGTGGTAGTCCTCTTCTCCTTATTTGTTATATTTTATATTTATTAATAGATTTATTTGTATTCTAACGCACATCATTTATGATGTCTATAGATGTGAAGCTCTCCTACGAGATCTTGGCATAATTGTGCAACTTATAAAAATACTTGTTTCTTATTTTATCTTTCTTCAAATATTGTAGGTTCCAATTCTTAATTTTTTATTATCATATAGTCATCCAACTCAATATTATAATACAATGCTAGGTGGTTATATTTACACATTTGTAATCCATTTTCTTATAATGAATAATATATTTCATATATAAGAGTTGTTGTAAAATCCATAAAAAATAATAATATAGGAGCATTCCATATATTAACAATATTATCCCCATTGGATATATATATATAAAACCTCTTACATGCTCCATAGAGGCATACTTTATGAGAATTCCATATGATCAAACTAAACTCATTTGGCGCACCTCTTGATGATAGGTCACAGCTGTAAACCATACACTAAACCTCATTCATAAAATTCCTTAACTCCATTTTGTGATCCACCCACCTTGAATTGGGAGCGAACTCAACGTTTCAGTTGAGTGGTGGCTTGGGTTGTCCAACTCGGAAAGTGTGAGACAAGCCATGTTATTTTCCAATCGCATGATACGGTTATATACCAGTACTAACAACATTTAACATTCAATAATTAGTGTATTTTCAAGTTTCCTAGATGTTCCTCGAATTCCAAACTTAAAATCGTGAGTTTTCTGCTCTCGTCTTACACTACGAGGGTTTCGACCATCACCAAAAGAAACATGATTATAGTAACAATCACGCACTTCTCTCCTTCCCGAGCAAAAGGTTTAACATATTGAAATGTATTTTGTTATATATATTTCCTTTAATTATTATTTTTAGTAATGATTCCTTTTTCTCCATACATAAGTAAGGTTTTTTGGTTTAGTCTGTACCAATCGTGGCTATTGGAGTACTCGTCGTTCCCTTTAAGGTAATATGTATGATCAGAGATACATTGCTCACTCAGGCTTGGACTGATAGCCACAAAGCTATTATATTGCTGTTATTTGATTTAGTAGATATTTTTTATCTTTTTATTAGTCTCGGCCATAGATATAGAGGGACTCTAGCGATCGATAAAACATTGACTACATATTAGTTTGTCCTTTGACTATAAATATTTGCACAATACCTATTGTTGGAACTATGGAATTAAAAGCATATATTTTTATATATTAAAACGTAACATATATGCACCGATCTGATTGGCTAAGAGATTGGAGGTCTTATTGCCGGCTTTGCTATTCCCAATGCAGTATATGGCAACATATCCAAACTTTTTCTAGTAGACAATATGTTTTAATCATATATTTTTCCTGTATATTGCTTGAAGGTCGATTAATGCTACCATTAGTTCGAATGTTTGTATTAGCATTTTCTGTTACCCGAATATATCTGTCAGTTTTGATATGTACTAAGCATATTGAAATGTTTTCATATCCAAGCTTTGTATATTTCTTGAAATTTATTAACACTTATTCTGAGATGCTTGAATAGGATTGACAACATAAATGTTTACATGATGCGACATTCTCCAACACCCCTGACAACTTAAATGTTTGTATACTGTGATGTCCTTAGACAGCCTGAGAGTCTTAAATGTTTATGTAAATACGGTTCTCGGAGTACATGCCAGTTCAATAGCCATTGTATGTTTCATCCTTGTTCTGCCATTGAAGCTACATACGTTGTTCACTGCTTCCATGACTTCTTCTTCTTTGTTGGTTTGTCGGGTGTTTCCATTGTATGTTTCATCCTCATAATAGTTGAAGATAGATACATTGTTTACTGGTTCGGTGAGTGGTTCTTCTTCGTTGGTTTCTCGGTTGCTGTTTTTTGTTGTTTTGCTTGCGATTCGACCTGTGCTTCTGCAATTCATCGTTTTGGAGTAAGTTTCGATGCCACAGTTTCATTTTGTATTCATTGTTTGTTGTTCAGTGTTTGCAGTTTGCAAGTAAGAATGTTTGTTTATTTGCAGTCACATGTTCATTGTATGTTTCTGGTTCCTTTTCTGCTTTGGTTGCAGTTTGATAATCGTTGGAGATACATATGTTGTTCACTGGGTCAGTGGATTTTGTTGGTTCGTTGGTTCCTGGGTTGTTGGTTCTGTGTTTTTGCCTGGGGTTTGCGCTTTGGTGCCCTGGGGGTGTAATTCAGCCTCTTCATGCTTTATCGTTGGTTTGGTCCTTTCTGGTTTCTTTTCTTTGATTCGGTCTTGCAGGGTTGGGGTGCAGTGATGGTGGTTGGAGTTTTTTTTTTTTTTTTTCATATTGTTATTGTTTTTTTGAGGTGCTTTACGGTGTTCATCCCCTGCACCCACGAGTCAATCTGCAGTTGTGTTATTTGTCATTTTTTCAGAGGCCATTATCTGTATTTCTGTGAGATTTTCCTGGTTCTCGAGTCCTGCCGTGAAAGAAAATAGTTGCATATACAATTGTTGGAGGATTACATGTGAAGTTATAATATCTGTTGCTTTTTTGTTGGGATAAAACATATGCATGCAGCCTACATTTATAGACCATGTATGGTCTAATGTGCATATATGACATGACATGTTCTTTCTCCTCTACATAGACTGGGGTGCACATGATACAATTTGTGTTGTCTTTGAGATATGATATGTGCAACAAATATTCTTCAAGATTATATTCTCATGTCTAGGTAGTTTGCCACGGAAAACTGAGAACTTGTAACATGGGCACAACAGTCTATGTAGAGGATAAAGAACGTGGTTAAAGGGCATATTTGGATGAATTGCCAGGGAAAACTAGAAATCGTTTAGCTGCGGCCATGCAATTGCCTGATATTTTCTGCCTTGTAATATATTTTGGCCAGGTAAAAAAAAGGTAGACGTTTGCACCCATGGATAGAGAAGAGCAAAGGTTCATGTTTCTGCCTTTGTAAATTGTTCGTTGAATCAATGTTTTTGTATGTACATATTGCTTGTTCTCCAGTGGATACCAACTTCCATGATGTACATTGAATTTTGTGGGTTCCCACATTGAAACAAACAGAGTAGCAGGAGAAAAGGAGGGAGTCTTGACTGCATCGGTTAAAGAGGATATAGAAAGGTGCATGCTTGTACTGTTATTTCATATTGCGTTGTTTTGTATTTCATTTATGGTCTGTATATGAGTTAAACTAATTGCGTGCCTTCCTACATGGTAAGTTTTCTTGGTTACATATGTTCCTTCATGCATACTAAGCTAGTTTATGTCTGCTTTGTTTGCGCTGCATTGTTGGATTTAAAGAATTAGAATCGTTGGATAGGACAAAGGACTCTCTAGCGGGTAAATAGACCTTTTTATTTTTCTTTTAGATGTTTGTTTTCATACTAACTTGCCTTCATCTCGATTGCATCTTCGACGTTGTTTCCTTGGAAAAAACAGGTTGCTTGGATAGGGAGATGAATTCTTTTGTGCAGCAGCAAAGGGTTCTATGGTGCAGTCTTCTAAAAGGTATACCAAGTGTGCCGGTAAATTAAATATACAAACTGGGAGGGAGCATATAATATTAGACTTGAAAACGATGAATTCACAGTAATGGGCCTTTCTGCGCTCCCTCTTTCTACTTTTTTCATTTTCTATTATCCCTTTTGTTTTCTAATTCATCTGCTTAGTGTGGTTTTCGAAAATTCCCTCATGCACCAATTGGCAGACTAACATACTGACATATGTGGTCCTGCTTCTACCTTATTCCATAGTTACCCACTTTGTCGATTGCAGTTGCCAGGTTGGCAGGTTGAAAATTTCTCCCCCTGGCTTCCGAGGGTCCGCAATATATAGATTGGCCATGGTGACCAACAGTCACTCCCTGTTTATTGTTAAACATTTCTCCTATTAAAAAATTAAGATGCATATAGTTTTACGGTTATTTGGTCGTTCCGATGGAAAATATACAATGCATATATTTGTTTACTCTTGATGTTCATCTGTACATGCTTGCATCAGAAAAAGTTGGACTAGTGAGACGACCATGACCAGTCAGTCATCCTAGACATCAGCATACCGACAAGGCCAAAGATAAAGACGTCTACATTGTGCTCTTACTATGTTTACTAAAAAAAAATTGTGGGCTATATATTCATCTATGGCATGGAGGATATGTTGATGCCATTTGCAATACATGGTTTCTAGCTCACAAGAAGTATCAACAAGTACAAGCGAAACACTGAACGTGCTGCATGTTCTGCAGACCAAGAGGTGTGGTTGCGAAACTGTGGCTCCATAGTTGATAAATATTATTCGTGTACTTGTAGCACACTACCATTCACTTTAGTTTTCCTATTCAAAAACTTTCATCAGGTCTAGAGTTGTGACATCCAAAGTACTGTCAATAGAGGGCTTGAACAGTCGCCAAACTGGACAACTATTCATCGGGGACATAATGGTTGTCTATACCACCTACTTGGACAAGGAAAAAATAAGTAGATCCATTATGCGTGTTGATATGACAGACAAGGATGCCATGATGATAGTCACACTGATTGTTCCTCCACAACTTGTCTAGAAACATGCATAAAATATATTGTCGCATAATGGGATATCCATTACAAAGTTTAATTTATTGCCCAAAACAATATATGGTGGTGATTGCGATCGAATTTTTTTTCTCAACGAAACAAGTATTGTGAAAAAAATTCCTGTTGTTTGCTCAAAATATTGCTTCCTCCCAGACTCGACTATCAGGCAGCTTGCGTAAATCACTGATATTTACCCAATTGGAACGATTGGGGCTGTTGTGACACTGGTGAGAAAAATTGGGTAGCAATGCATTCTCCATATAAAGGATGGAGAGTTAGACAACGACAAAGAAATGGTACCGCTTTTCATATTCAGTTTTTTTATTAACTTTTGCATCTGCATATATGTCGGATAAGTCACACAAATATTGCACTATTCCATGTTGCAGCTACAATTGTTCGATACGTATTCATATTTTTTTTCGTCAATGAAACAATAGTTGCATAGAGGGTAGATTCCACTTGTGTTGTTCAAAAATATAACAAAGAAGAAGGATGCTAGAGAAAGGATCTTTCGGACAATCCATGCAACGTTTGTAACATAGTTGTGAGCAGAAATAGTACAGGATCTGGAGAAACTAGCTAGCTCTACAATTGTTGTGCATATACATCCACAAAATCATCCTCACTTTTCTTATAGAAATAGCCTTCAACAAATTTATGCACCTGTTTACTTTTTCTTTCTTGTTTTACAGGGGAGGGGGGGATGCATTTGTGTATTATATTTTTCAATGTATTAATCCCTTTTCTCACGTTGCCATGTTGAAGGTCTTTTAGGTGTAGCCAATGTGTACTTGACCCCCTTTGAGCCTGTATGTACAAAATGTCATTCCGTTGCTTCTGCTTCTTCTTTGATAAGTGATGATACAATTGATTTTCTACGATGCGATGAAAAATGTCCATATATTTATGGGCATTGTGTCAATGGTGTTATCCGAACCGTGGGAAACATAACTGTGCAGTGTTCGGTTAGGCAGCCTCTATCACAAAATGTGCTTCCTGAATTGGCAGAGTCGTCATATGAAACGTATTTACACAAAAAGGCAAGAAATGTATATATGTTGTGGAAACTTCAAATACAGAGCAAATTCACCTTAAATGAGGACAATGCAATTTTTCATATCGGCTGAAGAAGGGCAAAAAAATAAATTAAATCAAACTTTGGGAGAAAACGAAAATACCTCATGTCTCTCTGTAATATTTGTTCAACATCTAGATGAATGTTCGTTTCAAGAGAAAAGGAATGCCCCGACATATTTTCTTTGTATATCAAATTGTTTGGTGAAAAGGTCAGTGGGTTCTACTCAATGGAACCTTCTGGGAACTTTCTTTTGGGTTGTTTAAACTATGGTTGGTTGTTCGTTATCTGGTTTGTCTATCAATTTGTATACCGTGGAACTCCAGCTCTTCGTTGGAGGACACAAAACAATATAGTTGAATTTTTTTGACCAGCTGGCATGCAAATCCACCTGATAATTTCTATGGTGTTGTGACACAAATGTACTATGTGACTTGTTTTGGAAAATTTCCTTGATCGATGAACTTGGTCAAATTATTGTTGTGAAATAATTTGAAATCAACAAATATATAGTGTGTGAAGTGAAACTGTCCTATCATACCAACAAGAGGCTCTTAAAATTCAAATTGATCATTGTTTTCACAATTTTTGCTTATTCGATGAACTTGGTAAAATTAATATACTGGAATAATTTGAAATCAACGAATATATACTATGCGGAGTGAAATTGTGCTATCATATGAACAAAAG
The DNA here is from genome assembly GCA_010110895.2 of Picea sitchensis. Lineage (NCBI taxonomy): Eukaryota > Viridiplantae > Streptophyta > Pinopsida > Pinales > Pinaceae > Picea > Picea sitchensis. The sequence goes on along the minus strand of SNQJ01S0020364.1, from coordinate 199,305 downwards.
GGCCTTAAACTTCAAATTGGTCCTTTTTATGCTTGTGGTGATATAATTTTACAAAAAAAATCTTTTGTTTCCTTCATTTTTTTAAAAATAAACGATTTAACATCCTTTAATAATTTAATGTAATTCACTTGTACAATAACAATAGTTAATATTAATATTTTAGTATCTGAAAATAATGTTTTTAGATGAAGTTGAATAGGATGAGCATTGCTAAACAATTGCAATCTTGAACCCTCCAGATGTGGAATCCGCAAGTCCAGTTGTCAATTTGTATATCACGGAAGTCTGGGTGATATTTGCAGGACACCGAACAAAAGAAGTTCAAATTTCAGCCCAGCAGGCCGAGAACCCGCGATCCAAAACGTGCCCAAGTATGGAACAAGGGATCTGCATATGCTCTATAAAATCTCATGTCCATACTTTCTAAAAGTACATGTTTACTATGTATTTCTCGTTTGTCGAAAAACTTTTATATTAGTCGCTCGACCAGATTGTACAAACTTTCTCGTTTAATTAAATTCTGCAATAGAAAAAATTATTATTAATAATTTAGTATTGAAAATCATATTTTTAGGTATGTCAGATAGTTGATAGGGATTAGTATTTGTAAAAAATGGCAAACTTGAACCCGCCAGCGCTCAAGTACATCTGTCAATCTGTATATCACGAAACTCTGAGGGCTATTCAGAAGAGAAGGAACAATGAAAACTGCAATGTTGAACGACGCATTCCACAGGTCCGTTTGTGAATCTGTAAATCGCAAAGATGTGCTTGGTGTTTGTACAATGCGGAACAATAGAGACCCAATTTTCAGCCCGCGAGCCCCACAGACCCAATAAAAAAAATCATTAGATATGAAATTCATACCAGATCGGTACGGGACAATAAAACTACAATGTTCAGCCAACTAGCCCGAGTCCACCTGTCCACTTGTATATCGCAGAAGTCTGGGTGCTATTTGTAGGAGACAGAACAATGGAGACTCTATTGTCGGCCCGCCAGTCCGCGAAGCAAAAACTTCCTAGGTATGGAATGAGGGATCTGCATATGTTATATAAAATCTCATTCCATAGTTTATATAGAGACAATGTCCACAAGTTCGTGTGTCAACTTGTAAATCGTGGAAGTCTAGGTGCTATTTGTAGGACATAGAACAATAGATACTTAATTTTCAGCCTGTCAAGTCGCGAACCTGCGATCCAAAAAGTGCCCAAGTATGGAATGAGGGATCCTCATATGTTCTAGAACAATGTTTTTGTACAACGAGGAACAGTAGATGCCCGATTTTCAGTCCACCAGCCCCAGACTTTATTTAGAGACTATGTCCACAAGTCTGTGTATCAATTTGTATATCGCAGAAGTCTAGGTGCTATTTGTGGGACACAAAAGAGTAGATACTTAATTTTCAACCTGCCAGGTCATGAACCCGTGATCCAAAAAGTGTCGAAGTATGGAATGAGGGATCCGCATATGTTCTAGAAGAATGTGTTTGTAAAGCACGGAACAATAGACACCCAGTTTCCAACTCACTAGCCCCAGATCCCCCGATAGAAAAAAACGTTAAATTTGAAATTCATATGGGATCGCTACGGGACAATAAAAGTGGAATGTTCAGCTAGCCATCCCGAGTCCACCAATCAATTTGTATATCGTGGAAGTCAGGGTGCTATTTTTAGGAGACGGAACAAAAGAGACTCTATTTTCGGTGCGCGAACCCGCGAACCCACAATCCAAAAACTGCCTAAGTATGGAATGAGGGATCCGCATATGTTGTATAAAATCTCATTCCATACTTTATATAGAGACTATGTCCAAAAGTCCGCATGTCAATTTGTATATCTCGGAAGTCTAGGTGCTATTTGTAGGACACAGAACAATAGATACTTAATTTTCAGCCCACCAGGTCCCAAACCCATGATCCAAAAAGTGCTCAAGTATGGAATGAGGGATTCTTGTATGTTATAAAACACTATCAATTTGTATATTTCACAAGTTTGGGTGCTATTTGTAGGAGACGAAACAATAAAGACTCTATTTTCAGCCCGCCAGGCCGCAAGCCTGCAATCCAAAAAATGACTAAGTATGGAATGAGGGATCCACATATGCTGTATAAAATCTCATTCCATACTTTATATAGACTATGTCCACAAGTCCGCGTGTGAATTTATATATCGCGGAAGTCTAGGTGCTATTTGTAGGAAACAAAATTCTAGGTGGTATTTGTAGGACACAAAACAATAGATACTTAATTTTTAGCACGTCGGGTCGTGAACCCGTGATCCAAAAATTTCCCAAGTATGGAATAAGGGATCAACATATGTTCTAGAACACTATCAATTTGTATATCGCAGAATTTTGGGTGCTATTTGTAGGAGACAAAACAATAGAGACTCTCTTTTGGGCATGCGAGACCGCGATCCAAAAACTGCCTAAGTATGGAATGAGGGATCCGCATATGCTGTATAAAATCTCATTCCATACTTTATATAGAAACTGTCCACAAGTCTATGTGTGAATTTGTATATCGCCGAATTTTAGGTGTTATTTGTAGGACACAGAACAATAGATACCTAATTTTCATCATGCCAGGCCGCAGACCCGTGATCAAATGCAATGTTCAACCAAGCATCCCATAAGTCCTCCTATCAATTTGTATACTGTGGAAATCTGGGTTCTATTTGTAGGACACAAAACAATAGAGACTCTTTTTTCATCTCACGAGGCTGCCAACCCGCGATCAAAAAACTGCCTAAGTATGGAATGACTCTATTTTATATGGCTCATTTTTCGAAATACTTTTATATTACTCGGTCGACCAAATTGTGCAAACTTTCTCATGTAATTAAATTCAACAATATAAATATTTAACAGTAATAATTTAGCACAGGTCAGGTTTTGAATTTGTATATCGCAGAATTGTCACTACTATTTGTAGAGCGCAGAATAATAGATGCCCAATTTTTTGTCCACCAGCCCAAGAACACTCGATCCAAAAAAGTGGCTAATTATGGAATTAATACAGAATCTCTAAGAAAAAAAAATGCAATGTTGAACCAACCAACCTGCAAGTCCGCCTATCAATTTGTATATCACGGAAGTGTAGGTGCTATTTGTAGGACACGAAACAATAGAGGCTCAATTTTCAGCCCACCAGGCTAAGAACCATTGGTCGTTCACATGCCCTGGGTATATCCTCACCCGACCACTTTTCATACTTTGGTATTTCTTGGAATCAGTTTCGCCATTGCCGCTACCTTCGTACTTCTTTCCAGATACACAATAATTAATATTTAATGCTAGTAGCCATCTTGCAGCAACCATTAAAATTGTCATTAATGTATGGAAGTCCGGAGAAGATTTGTCATTAGTACGAATTAAACTAAGATTTTCCCAGAAGCATGCTATCCTTTCCAAGTATTCATTTCAAAGGCCACACAATATTGTTTTTTGTGCGCCGACAGGTTGGTGATTTTAAGAAATTTCTGATTCTTAATCTCTTTTCATCGTCACCGCCACATTCACACTTTTTTCTAATTGTGCAATTAGTGAGTTGTGATGGTCATAGCTCATTTCACACGAACCTTGGAAATTTTCATTGATCAACGAAAGGCTCGAGGAGATATTCCATTGATAGGCATTAAACCATAATTTGTGGAGGCTTATATTATCCCTCCCTGATTTTCATTTCAAACATTATCTCGACCAAACAAAAATTCTAAATAACTTCTGGTAGCAGTTATCTCCACACATAGTAAACACATTGGGGCATAATGGCTAGAGGTTCCATTATTCCATGGAATATTGTTACTATTCATCTCCCTTCACCGAGTAGAAAAAAATGAGATGGTCCCTTGGTACACCGAGAGATATATTTCAAGCCAAAAAATTCCATCACAATCCTGGTTGGTCAGAGAACTTGCCCAGTTGCAGTCATTTCTATTGCAGAAGTTGATGCCATGAATTCCGAGCCAGAAGAAGATGATCTGATGGACGATGATACAGCAATGGATGATGGCAATGTAGAGAATCTTCCCACTCCTGGGCCCAAATTGAAATCAACCATAACGAACGGACCTTCCCGGCTCGGTGATTGCAGTCATGACAACACCAAAAGGACTTTCAGAAAAGAAACTGATGGTGAACACAACAACCACTTTGCATCGCGAAAGTAGGAATTCCAGAGTTCCAAATTAGTTTGTTCTTGGTAGAAGAGTTTTAGTGTAAATAAATGATTAAGTTTTAATGCTAACAACCCATAATACAATAACTTTAATACTTGAGTTAATATGTTGCATTGATGGTAGAATGTATGAAGAACACAGTTACACACACATGTTCAAATAAAATCTAATCTTCCACAAAGCATTTTCTAGCAATTAGTAGAAAAGGAAATTTAGTGGTTAAGTTGATATGTTATAGTCATGGAATAATGTATCAAGAACATAGCTGCAGGCATACATTGCAATAAAATGTAATCTTCAACAATGCATTTGCTGACAATTAGTAGATCATGGTTTTGCAACGATGACACTTATTTGAAACCAATTCGTGCTTACGAAAACTTTCTTCCGCCTCTCTATTTTCCCACTCTTTTATTCCCTCTAGCTTCTCTTCCTGGGTACTTAATCATTTTTTTCCCGACAATGTGTTGGTCCACAGCTTCGTGGATTCACACGATTGCGTTTCCAACAACCTCTTCCCCTTTACTTAAATTGATCGTCTATTGTTCCCTATCCCACCACTGGCACCCAGAGTTTCACCATATACAAATTGACAGGTGGACTTGCATGTTGGTCGGGTCAACATTGCAATTCTACTTTTTCGTGACCTCCAAACAACATTTGGAGCTCTGGTATATACAAATTGAGAGATATTCAAAATTGCAACTGTTCTTAGATCATATGCTTTTCCGTATTATGGTTCACCTATCATGCCCTTTTATGTGCTTCATATTTTTGCACTGAAAACTTTCGAGAAATACAATTTAACCGTCGGGTCCTCGCATATTTAGTGGAACTATTGTCACCCCATTTTGAAGCCCGTCTGTCCGCTTTCGATACTTCTCCATTTGTTCCAATTTCTTTGGCAAATCGTCGGTTTAGCGAGTTCAAGAAATATTCAGTTCGTAGTCATTGTTTCCTGTATCCACACCCCTTTGTAATTAGTAGTTAGCAATTATATATAAGATCTTATTGCCACGTATGCAATTAGAAATTTCCTTGTTCCATACTTAGCCACTTTGGCAGAATTCCAAAAATATCCAAATCGCTCACTCAACTGCCCCATCATGATCTCTTATGTTTCACACATTTTGCACTCAAAAATTCCGAAACATGAAATTTCATCGTGCAACACTCGGTTGTCCTGACTATCCCCATAACCCTTTTTTCAATCCCATCCGATTTATTTTCAGAGCTTTCCATTTTTTCCTTGCTCTCCGCCCTCTCTGTCACCTTCGCACTTGTCTATAATAAAAGAAAATAAAAAGTTATATATATATATATATACACACACACACACATACATATCTTGTTTCTAAATATGGAATTACTAGCATTTAATTCTAACAAGTCATCATGCAAAAACCATATATATTGTCTTTGATGGGAAAAAGGCTAGAGGACATCTCGTATTCATGCGCATTAAACCAAAATTTGTGGGAGGATTATATTATCCCTTGCAAGTGTTCATTTCAAAATCATGAAATCTCGTTCACATGGCATGCAAATTTGCACGCTCATGAAACCTCCATTCCTTAATTGCTCTTCACCGTACCTGCCACGTTCAAATTTCTAAATATGCAATAAATAAATTTTACTGCTAATAGTTCATTATGAACCACCAATACTGTTATAACCCTAAATTGCACCACACATGCTTACCTGGCATCAAGCCAACTCATATCCCTTCATTGCCAAAAC
>SNQJ01S0020364.1:180980-193374 GCA_010110895.2 Picea sitchensis | reverse complement strand
CTAGCCTATAAAAGAAGGGGTAGGGGTACCATTTGGAGGAGGAAAAATATAGCAAAGAAACTCTGCCCATTTTCCGAATCCATTGTCCCAACCCTTTAGCCTTTCCTCAAGCCTAAGGAGAATTAATGCAAAGCAGTTGGAGGACAAAAGAAGAGGAGGAGCCCAGGATTAGGATCAAGGAGCGGTGGTCGGTCTCGACTTTGATTTTAAGTTGATTGATTTTGAAAGTAATAAAAGAATACTTTTCCCATCCCAATGCATGAGTTATCTATGATTTGTTTAATTTATGCTTAATTTCTAACCCTCAAGTAGAAAAGTAGCATGCATGTGTAGTGTTTTGTCTTGATTGCAGGATTATCTTTGGAAGGAGCAGTGCAAGTAAGCGGGCAACGCGCAACGGAGGATCTACACCAAACATCAGTAAAAAGGTTAGTATTTTATTTCCATGCATGTATTGTGAAAGGGGGGTTTAAGTTTTGGGTGGTAGGTTAAAAAGTAATTTCTTTACGGTCAAAATCTGCATGCAAGTCTGACCCTAGTTTGCTAGTCTGTAGGGTATTTTTCCCAACAAAAAATACAGGCTATCATTAATGAGTGAAAGGATCAAGGATATTTCTCATTCAGAAGCATTTAACCAAGATTTAAAAAAAAATTACATTATTCTCTCTAACAATTCGTTTAAACCATCATCTACAACAAATCACCCTTCTCATAAACCTATGGCATCAAATCGACAACACTTTTGTGGAGATACAGTGAACACCTTCGGGTGTGAGGACCAAAACTTACACTGGTCCAAGGCATTTTTTTATTAATCAACCCCTACCGCTGAGAACCAAGTAATTTGGACCTCCGGGATTTCTCAAGCAAGCTGTGTCAACTAATTCTTTGCTAGGACACAACTTGCATGAGCAATCCCGGAGGTCCAAACAGTTCCTAGCAAAGCATAATTGAAAACAGTTCCTAGCAAAGCATAATAACAAATTGGACCTCTTGTCTCATTTTTTGGAAAGGCCGAATCTAGTTCCTGAAGATATTACAGGTATGCACGTTAGTTCATTTAGAAATCCATTTCGTGAAATTGCCTGGTTGTTTACAAGAATAATGGGACAGGAGTCCATAGGTACTATTTCCCGCATGACTATTTATATGTTTTATTTCACAGTCAACAAACAAGCCCTTTTTTATTGGGGCAGGTTTATTTCCCATGAAATCTCTTCTCAATTGTCAAGCTACAAAAGGAAAAAGAAATTTTATATGTCATCCTATTTAGTTTTTGCAACTATCTCTGTCCAAAAAAGTCAACTGTGAATTCCACCCAGTAACGTTATGGTACCAGTCCTTGTGGAAGCACAAGGCTTCCCATTGTTTTTATGAGGTTTTTAATGGCTTCCTTTCTGTTTTCAAAGTTTTGTTGTTAGGAGAAAATGCTCCCCGCATATCTGAATAGGCAACTAGTTTTTTGCACAATAAGGGGACACTCGAACATTTGGATAATTACACTGTCATAAGAATTTTTGGCTCCACGGAACAACCCACTCTCCTTCCATTTCACGTTACGAACATAATTTTTATTTCAGAAGTAGCATGCCAATAAAACTACTGGTTCCATTTGTTCGAAAGGAAGAAAAAAAATACTTCATTCCTCTACCTTGGAAAATAGGAGAGTTCGTCTTGAAAAACGTCAAAAAAATTGACTATTTCGCAGCACATTTTAGCATCTCCAACCTCAGATATGCTGAAGACATAAGAGGATTCGACGCCTATGATATTTTTAGAGAACATTTACAATCACTTGGCCTCTGCGATTGTTTTGTAAATAAACACCTACCCAAAAAAAAAGACAGTGACGGTCCTGCCTCTGATACGAGCGACGTAGAGACAGTAAAAAGATTCACTAAATTGTACATGCAATAGGGGAAAGGCCCCAGTGAAAAGAGTGTTCAATCCACAAATATGACTCCAAAAAGTATGACATCCCAGAGAATCGCTCCAATGGCCGATCACAACAACAAAGAAACCCAGAGTTCTTCAAATGCAGGAGAGCATAACGACCCTCCTCACTCTAAAATTGATAGTTCTCACAAGATTCCAATAGAGAAGAAGATGGGGAAAAATGCGGGTCAGACAGAAGAGCCGGAAATTCAGTGTCAAAACATGGAATTTGACACTGATTTGGATGCCATGCTCCCCTTCCTTTATTAGCCTCAATAATTCATGCACCATATCCATCCAATGGACATATACGTTACCCAAAATTTTGATGAAGATGAATCCTTCATGTTCCAGAGTGTTGTTTTTGATAAACGGAACAAAAGATTGATATTTGAGAAAAAAAATGTTAAAAATATCAAAGGAAAATCTCGTTCAGAGGTTGACATTGCCAACATGCGGCCATCCCAAATCTATCAACTTCACACCGCGACCGAAGAAGCACTTCATGATTCCATTGGACGCATCGAGACCAAGAATTCCAAACTGAAGGACCGAGTCAAGGAATTGGAAGACACTTTCATTCCTATGCCATTGTTTGTCGATCCTTTGGAAATAGACATGCTTGGCACCCCTTCACCTAATGTAAAATCATCCTCCACCCTACTCGCATCCTGTAAAGGATATGTGGAGAACAATATCAAAAAATGAATGGAACTAGTCACCTAGGCATGGAAAAGATCACAAACCATCGCTTCCCTTGGAACCAGGGAACATAGCTTGCTCGAGCTTTTGCAAGCTGAATCAAAAGATGAAGAAAATTTCTTTTTAAAAATGGTCATCCCTTTTGGCAAGATTGTCAACAATATGAAAGAAACAAAAAGAAGATAAGAAGATCTTCCATCCAAAAACCGGATCGGCCAATTGAATGCATGTTGGAAACAAAAAGTAAAGAACCTGCGTCTCATTGTTCAGTCATGTGAACAAGCCATAGAAAAGAAAGATAAGTTATTCATAACACTGTCAAATATATACTTAACAGGGAAAACCAACGGCTTCCAAGACCCCCTCTTAATCGCAAAATCCTTGCCCTTAACCAGGCAAGAGTTCGATAAACAGGTTGCTATGTTGAATACCTTGTCTCTCGAAAATTTTTGCAGCATCCTTCAATTTGATCAAGATCATGTCCATGACTGGCTAGTCAAATATGCAGTACAGAATGAGGAAATTCATCAGGCTCTCTCTAATCTTTCTATCGACTTCTAGGAATTAGAAAATGAAGTTTTCAACATCAAAATTTAGAATGAGATCAACATCGCCCCAATGAGAAGATACATTGAAGAATGGGTCGAAAGACAATTGAAACATGCCGCCAACGAACACCAATAGGTAGTCCTCAGCATTCCAACAGCTGTGGAGAACATCCTTGAAACCACAATCGTCGCCGACATCAATGAAACAAAAGCCGCAAGAAAATATCCAAAGCGCTCATATGTACCCTCACTGTAAGTTTAGTCATAGTATCTTTTTTTGTTTCTCAACGCAGTTATTCCACTTTCTTAAATACATATGTATAGGCAAACACTTCTACCTTTCCATTTATTTTCTTTTGCATCTATTGCACTCTATCTTCTTTCCACAATCTTGTTTCTTGCACATATTTCTCTAATGGTCCGTGCGAGCCCCAATCCCAGTCTACATGAAAAAAGCATTGAAATTCTAGTTTATATGTAACAGACTTTAATTTTTTGGTATATTTCAAAATTTGCAGTAGTATGTAACAAACTTTCATTTTTTTCATATACTTGAAAAAAAAAATGTTACAGACTCTATTGTTATCTTTTCGCATTCTGTATAGCAAATGCATTTGTTTTTTAATATGTTAGACTTTTATTCTTATCCTTCAACAGTCTATATGGCAAATGCATCTACTCTTTTATATGTTACACACTTTTCTTTTTTTATATATTTCAAAATAAATGGCGTTCAACAATGCAAGCATCATTTACATATACCCCATGTTCACAAATGCATTTAATTTTTTATATTACTTATATCCTATTAATTTTATGTCATCATATATTTTTATCTTTCACCAGTCCATATGGAAAATGCATTTAAATTTCCAAATTTAATCTTTCACTGTCAACAATTTTTTTACTTTGTTATATACTTTCAAAAAAATTAAGTTTTCTATATACTTTCAAAAATTAGATGTTGTTGTGCCTGTCGATTGACCGTCATTTACTTTTTCCCTATCTTCAGTGATATACAATTTGCACAACATTTCCTTGATATACATTTTGCACCAAACACTTCGTTTCATTTACAATTCAACCCCATTTTCCACAATTTGCTTTCTAACCTCCTTAGCAAGGACTGCGCTGCCATGCAACCTTGTTTGATTACAATGTTACTTCCAACCTTGGGTATATGTAGGTTGACTCCAAAGTAGAAAGTCATGGTTTAATAAACAATATGTGATAGAGATGAGCTCATAAAGTAAGTTCAGTTTGTACATTCGCGTTCCTAACTGGTTTTTCTTATATTATTTACTTATAGATTTTGTTTCCAACCTGATACTCTTCTATGGAGGGATTTGTTAGCATTCCGTTTAGCACATGCCATAGTGTAAGGATACGAAAATAGGTAAAGCTTTTAATAAGAATCCCGCAAAGGTTAGATTCTATGGAGAGGAAGTGAACTTGTTTTTAGTCACACTCATGAATCGATTCACCGAGGTGGTCATTCTAGAGTAACTTGTATACACAAAGATGAGTTGACTCATATGAGTCTTTTATTTAATTAATTTGGTATTTCAATCTTTCTTGGAAATGTCATCATCCATAGTCTTATGGAGATAATCTCTTTATAATATTTAATTCTCATATTTGATTATTAGATAAGGTAAGTCGTGTAGAGAATCTCGACCCCTCGGTGAGGGTTTCATTGTACCTTTTTAATATTAAAATTTTGCCAACTCATGCGACCTCGAATCTGGTCTAGTGTTTCGAGGGAAACCTTCACATTATTTTTATATAAAATTTCTCATAATTATTTTTATATATTTTTTCTTTGTAAAATCATTTGTATATTTAGCTTTGATTTATCTTGCAAGGATTTATTACACTTAGACTACTACATATTTATAAGATAAGAAATTATTCTCTGGTTAAATATCAGGTTTGAACATTTACTCTATTCATTTCAGAATGTTGAGTACATATTTATAAGATAAGAAATTATTCTCTGGTTAAATATCAGGTTTGAACATTTACTCTATTCATTTCAGAATGTTGAGTGTTAGTCTTTACTTCCTATATATGTATGTTGTTTCTACAATCATTATTTATTCTCTTTGTTTGATACAGGAGTTATACTCTTTTCAACATAACCATTGTATACAAACAATGAATATATATTCTAGGAATATAAGAGATTATTTTCTTTAAATGTATAGAAAAATATAATATTTTCATTCTTCTTTCCAACCATTAGAAACCAAACATTCCCTTACAAAAATATTTATATGTTTCTAAAATATGTCTATGATCTATGTTCTATATTAGAAGCAAAAGTATGTTATGACTGCACATTTCCTCTCTAAGACATTTACTAGAATCTTGCATATATACTTTTTTTTTATTTGACCTTTAATGCATCAAGCAATATTCAAATATAAACAAACAATTTATGGTATCCCATCCTATAAGACAATATTTAATGAAGGAATATATATATACTTGAATTTTTAAGTAAGAATAACATATCTAGATCTTTTTCCAAAAATTCTAGGAATAAACTGAGTAGAAAATTCAGTTCCTCCCAACCATAGACCAGAACATCCAAGTCACTTGTTACAAGCCTAATTCGTTATTAGATAGGGAATGGAAATTTTCAATAACCTTTTCTAGGAAAACCAGAACTCGACTCTGTTACATAACCATCAAACTCCAAATCCTCATCACAAGTACTCAACAACGTCCCTCCTCTATAAGCTTATTTCCTTATGTCACCAAGGAGAATAATATCTTTCCTATGTCTTTTTCCAAGTTAAACTCATACCTGCACCTAGGAAATATTCTTGCCCTAACTTTTTCCTAGATTGTTCCCTCACCTCCCATGTCTTTGGGAATAGGTTTACACTTTTCCTCATGGACAATATTTACTTTGGTGGTTTTTATCCCTTTTCACTCTCTCATGTAATAATAAATTACTCTTTTGTAATTGGATTTTCTAATAAGTCTGTCTTTAGTAAAATAAAATAAATCGAATAATAATAATTACAAAATATTCCTCATCACCAATATTTAAGGTGATATAGTTTAACATATGTATTTTTCTCAAAAATTCTCATAAGATAATTAACCAAAATTAACATATTCAAATATTCATAAATGAAGGGACATTACACCACCCATGTCTATAGAAAAGATATCATATTTTAGGTGGTACTAGCCAATTTGTAGGTTCACATTTTCACAATCCCCCGCTCCCCCCCATTTCATGGAACCTCCATTGGAAATCATGACCTAATTATTTTTTACTACAAAGATATAGAAATTGACTTCTTGGGCAATGTGATAATGAATAAATTATGGGTGTTGTCACTATTAACTATGATGATGAGTCTCCTATGTTTAGTGTAGCCAATTAACTTGAGGGTTTGGGGAGAAGAGAAGCCAGTGAGGCCATTTAACGAAATTATCGGTTCAACTTTCGGAGGGTCAAAGGGAGGAGTAGGATCATCTTCTTGGGTATCTCTTCACCAATGGAAACATTAGCATCCTCATCAGAAACATCCTCATAAATAGCCATAATTTCTTTTTGTTACTTTCACTTGTGTCATGGAAAATATTTATCATCACAATTATAGTAAAGAACCTTGAGTTGGCATTCATCCATTTCTAATCTAGATAATTTTCAGATCTTCAAAGGAGTAGGAAGAGGAGAGGGATTGTTGGGTCTAGGGTGAGGAATAAAAGAGGTTTTTTTATTCTTGGCAAATATAGTATGTTTTGCTTCATTGACACGTTTAGTAGCTTCCAACCATCTCTGGAGGAAATCCACGAGGACCTTGACACAAATTTCATCCTTTAGGTTACTGATAAAGTATCCAATGAAGAAATAATCATACATGCCCTCCATTTTGAAATCCAAGTGCTCAAAGGATCTTATAAAGTCTTCCACTATTCCCAACTATTTCAACTAGTTCAAATTTCCTAAATGGTGGGTGATTGTATCAAAGAGTTCATAAATATGTGAAATAATTTATGTCCAAGAAACATAACATTGTGTCATTTTTTACACCATCTCCACCATTGAAAAAATTCAGGATCCAAATAGAGAACACCATAACAAAATTTGACCAACTCATTAGTAATTACATGCAAAGAAAAATAATGCTCCATTTGAGTGAGCTAGCCTGTGGGATGTGAACCATCAAATTTATTGACCTCAACTCTTGGAAGATGGGGGTCAAAATTAAAGTAGTTCGAATGGAAGGACATAGTAGGGGAGGATTCATCACCATCTAAGTGTGAAAACTGGTCAAATAAGGGAGGGCCTTCGGATTGTTTCAATAATTAGTTGAGAGTCGATTTGATGGAGTCAAATTAGTCCGTGAATTTGTCAAATTTGTTGTTGTCTTGGTCCTGGAATATACCAAATTTGGAAATGGTAGAGGCCATGTCAAAATTCTATTTCTATATGTTCTTCTTGTTCTATTTGGTTTCGTCTTCTAAGTCTTTGTTACAAGTGGTGGCAATTTTAGAAGTAGGGTTGTCTAGGATGGGGAATGGTTCCACTGAAAAAATGATGATAAATAAGTGATATATACTACTATGAGTAGGGATATGAGAGGAAGCCAAGTGGATAGATGGAAAATAAGGTTTTTGAGAAGGGGGGTGGTTACACGTGAAAAAAAAAGATTAAAAATGATAGGTACCACAAGGATCATGGAGAAGAAAGGAATCCAATGGGATAGGTTCTGAATAAAGGTGTTAGATGGATATATAAGTGAAGAAATTTCCTAAATGTTAATAGGAAAAATTATGTAGGAATTTTGCAACCCATAAGCAAGAGGAAGGGTTGCACGAGAAGATATCCCTTATGTTTGTTTTCTGTTCTATTTTGTTACCAAAGGTTATGGCTTTCAGGGTTCCTACATACAAGGTTTTTCCCTGTGTTATATCTCATGGATGTATGTTTGGGGTCAAACAATAGTACTCAAACAAATATCTAAGGGAACCAACTATGGACGCTTGACCGTACCCTTAGCAATACTACACAATTACCCAAGTAATAGAGAGTATCTTCTTGAGTGTTGTTCTTAGTGTCATTATAGTAGTCAGGAAGTCGATTGACTAATCTAGATCTAGTTTCAAGAGACTTAGGAAACTCTAGATATACCTAGCGGTACATCAGAGTCATGGTTGTGTACATATTCTATCTAATGTGGTACTACTCCAAGGGGTACCAACATGGATTATATAGGCTTCCAACAAGGTGGAATTTTGTTTCAAGTAACCCCATGAATCTTTTATATTTCCTTCCTATAGTATTCCCCAACCATTGTTTTACCCATTGAATGACATATATTTGTTCTTTGAGGAGGTCGGTAGTACATATCTCTACCCTATAAAAAACTTCCCATAGTTTTTGTAGAGAAAAGTTCAATGATACCACTTGTAAGGTACTAGATGTATTATAATAAACATAAACATAAATATTGCAACAAATACCAGTGGAACAATAAAATATAGAGAATAAAAACACCAACAATGATACCTTTATTGATATAAATCCAAGTTCACTTGCCTCTTCAAGGAGTAAACCTCAAAGAGAGCAGAGCTCTATTATAAAAATTCTCAACACAAGACTTTCTCATGTTTTCTACTCTTATTTATATTAATTCTATCATATAAATAACATTCGTGAGGAAGATCTTTCTAGAAGCAGAAGATTTTATGAAGAATTCTTACATTAGACTTCTTCACATTATTAAATAGACCTTATTAACTAGTATAATCCTCTATTACATGGAAAATATATTATTCTATCTACGTGAAGGGTTCGGGAGGTTAGGTCTATAAAATTTTATATAACTCATTACAATTACATATTAGTGTCTACTATAGTTAGATTATCAAATAGACAACAACAATTGTTTATAGATTTTGAATAAATAACCATGAATAAAAATAATCATGTAGACATTCAATCACATCAACATCTAGTCACATCAAGACATACATAGAAATCAAGGATTTACATGGTAAGCAATGCGTAAATCCAAATGAAAACCCATGGAACACAGGTACACATGTCAGTTATCTTATAGACTTATTTTTTATATAATCAAGATAGTACAATTATTTGCATGATCTCACCACATTTTCAAGTAACTTATCGTTATTCATAGATAGAGGGACATTTGATCAAGTTAAAATTGATCCTAGGTTACAGTTGAGGTCATTTTTTGAAATGAATCAATGTTACAAATGCAAAATACATGTTGAACATGACAATAATGAATGCCAATTAGGAGTTGAGCTATTTTCATTGAATATTTTACGTTTATCACATTGAATTCATGCTAATTTTTCCATAGTATCCACATCAATAATTTTTAATTTGATATCTATATACATTGGTTAACATACATTATATTCAGTATAATAAATGTTAGATGTGTTAGATTGACATGGAAATTCATTTTTTCTTAAAATATAGAATCACTAGACATTAAGTAACTAACATTAGAGTGATGTTCAACTAATGTGTAATCAATGTCTAAGCATTGTATGCGAGAGAATTCTTGACCATGTTAGTAAAAGGTTGACATGTAATGTGCCACATTATAGGTTCCATGTCGATGTGGAAAATTTTTGTTCAAGTCTGAAGGAGGATCCACCCAAAACAACACCCATATCATAAGAGAGTGCCCCATTTGCTTCCACTAGATTTAGTTAACTTTTACTTAGTGTGTGAGAAATTAGTTAGTTAGTTGCACCTCTGTAATATTCAAGCTACATTAATTATATTTTATTATTATCTCTTGGTTACTGGGTTTCATGCATAATTATGTGGACCCACTGTATATATACATAAGTCCATTCACTAGGATGAATAAGATTATGTCATTTTTCCTTGATTCTCTTAATTTTTTTTCCTCTCTTCTTTCTAGGTTATATTAATTTAGGAAATGTGCTTCTTTTTCCAAGATAACATTTTTAGTTTGAAATTGTTACACGTCAAAATTACTCAATTGGATAAGTGTCGCATGTTCCTCTCAATTGTCATAATTGTCACATCTTCCTTACAACTTTCGCAAGTGTCGCAAGTTGTTCACAAGTGTCGCAAACATTGTTCAAGCATACTGCCATAATGACGACACTAAGGACGCACTTAAAACATCTCATACACTTGATTTGGAGAAGGGGAACTGGTTAACTGAATTCAAGGAACTCTTATCACCTGAGAAGAGCTCTTAAACAAAGGTTTTGAGGGTGAGTGCTCCCCTACATCAGCCTTAGGAGCGCTGGTGCTCCCCTATAAGGCCTCAAGGAGCGTTATAACGCTTGTCTTCCCCTCTAAAGGAGCGTTATCCACCTTTGGAGTGTTGGCGCTTCCCTCAAGCTTCCTAGGGAGTGCTACAATGCTCTGATGCCCCTTTTGAGGGAGCGTTGCCTAATCTGAGGTAGTAGTTGCCCCTTTGAGGAGAATAAGGGGAGGATCTTTCAAGTTTAGAAGGCAATCGCATTCGAATTCTTGGTTCCATCAGGGGATCCCTGATCTAAGTCGGATGTTCCTCAACTTGTTCTAAATATAACTCAATAGGTTAAGCTCCTCTTAACCTATATAAGCAAGCTCTATGATGGTGAAAAGGGGGGAAGAATTGCTAGCATGAAACCTATGATCTCATAGGAAACACATAGTCAGCCAAAGGAGAGTGATCAGTGAAGATGTTTTCATCCAGGTTGTGGATCTTTCGAGCAAGGGTTAGATGAAGGGGACTTGACGAAGTTGTCGCATTCGCATCTACGATTGTAAGTACTGCTGTCGTTATTCTCATTAATATGACACGCTTGGCCTATTTATTTCTAGTTTGTGTCTGATGTTACATGAACTTATCATTGATAGATAGATCTGTTTTCAAGCTAATATCAATAGAGTAGGAAGTGGTCGTATCTTGTTTGTCTACAGGACTCAGTGAGGAGCAAAGGATCAGAGCTCAACTCGGAGCGTGCAGGGAAAAACGTCGATAAAGAGGTACTTTTGTTCTCCTTCCTTCTCATGTGTTAGTTTGTATAGATTTGCAAGGAAGTCAGTGTCCACATTAATAATTTTCTGTCTTAGAGTTAGGTTCAAGCTCTTTGAGGCAATCTACCTGTCCGTAGGGAGATTTTCCTACAACAGAAACTGGCGACTCCACTGGGGAGATAGCCTCAAATCGAAACTTCTTGTTTTGATTTCTCCTCATTGACCTTGTTCTACCCCTTGATTGTTTTAGACCTAGTTCACTCCTCTTTTGATTGGTTTCATGAGATGATTGGCTCCGTACCCCATCATACTCAGCCTAATTGTCGAGGTTGAATTACAATTTTTGGATTTTTGACACCTTTGGGAGTTTTTGAACCTGGCACCCCTTTCCCTATGTTCAGAGAGCGCCAACGCTCCCTAATATCCTTACACAAAGTGCTATAATGCTCCTTGTCCTTAACAATAGAGCACCAGCCCTCCTTTGGCCAATAAACCTTCCAGAATTTTTTTTCCAGGGTTTTTCCCATGTGTCTCTCTTGCTGGGTCACCTTGTGAGTCAATCCTTCTTCTTTCCATCTTAGACATCTGTCTTTTTCTTGAAGAACAAACATCTTGCTATTTGGATTTTGTAGCCTTCTTCACTATTGTTGTTAAGTTTTTCTGCCATTTGGAGTTTGAAACCCATACATTGTCTTTCTCTCATCGTTGACTGAATGAAAAACACTGGTGAGGGTCATCAAAGGTCTACATATATTTTCATTTGGTTTTAGTTAAGATCATTGTTCTTTGACTTTTTCTTTTGGGTGTAAAGTTTGATTTCTCTTTAAGTGTTTCTTTTCTTTCGCTTCTCGTTTTGATCACAACAAGAGGGTGTATTGTTTGTATGATTCTTGCTTGTGTTGGTCTGATTTTCATTCATCCAAGAAGATAATTAGCAAGACGAGCATTGTGTTGAATTAATCATTATTCATATGCAAACAATAAAAAGCATCTTCATGATTGATTGTGCATGTTATAAGACATCTCAAAAGTTTTAGCATCACATCAGGATTGGATTGAAGAAAATTTGTTTGAGGACACTCCTTATTAGTGCTTGTTAGTGAAAAGAACTCTCTCTCTCTCCCTTAGATAGATGTTCATCGAAAAGAAATGACTGCTTATCATGTTTGATGCATTTTTGGGACTAAGTCATAATTCC
>SNQJ01S0020364.1:152112-169958 GCA_010110895.2 Picea sitchensis | reverse complement strand
ATACTTTAAATGAATCATCTTAATCAAGAATAACTAATTAGTTAAGGTTATTTAATAACTAATTATAGTTTAGCTAATTTTTAGGATTATTTATTAAATTAATCATCTTAATAATTAAGGGTCATTACAGATTTCTTCCAAATCCTCCTTGAATCTTAACTGATGCTTACCAATTTTAATTTCTTCTAACAACCCTGGACAGTTGTTTCTTCCAATGTTCAATGAAGCTTTCTCTAAAAGGTCGAAAATTCCTTGACAGTCGTCATTAACCTCTCTAGTTATTCTCTTGTTTTCTGTGAGGTTTGCCTCCCATACCTTGAGTATTATATCACCTTTAATCTTCTCTGAAATAGATAGCTTTTGAGTCTCTTTGACCTCCTCTTTTGTTGAAAGATCCACTACCTTTTGAAAAGTTGTTCTGACCACTTTCACTTCTCTCTGTTTCAGGAGAATACTCTCCAAGGAGTTACTTGTTTCCTGAAAGTAATTCTGAATAAATTCCATCTTAAAGAACACTCCCTATTGCTCTTTTTCTATATTTGTATGTATTTACAACACCTGGGCTTGGAATATTTCAAGCTCTACCACTTTATTTGAATGGAATTAATCTTATTTTGTAATTGTCTATTCATTTCTTCTTGCTATAGGAGTTGTGCTTGACTGACCTGTATCTTCAGGTTTGCTTCATCTAAGATTGCTTTAAGTTTTTGAATCTCTTGAATGTCATTGAATCTGGATCGTTCTAGACCCTTGTTTATCTCCTGACTGATACTTCTTTCAGTCTCCTTTAATTGAATTTGTAGTTGAGCTATCATCTGATCTTTCTGCTGCAACATAGTTCTCAAATTACCCACAGAGTATAAATTTGTCGATTCTAAGGCTCCCATTGTGCCTGCTATTTCTGTAGCGAATTCCCCCTCTTCAAGTTTTTGTCCATCTACGATGATCTTGTGATTTTTTATCATCATGTCTCCTCTTAGATGCATTTCCTGTTTCAGGATAGCCTTCATCTTTTTACTGAAAAAATAATCGAATGAAGGAATTTTGTCTCTAGAAATAGGTTCGAGATCACTAACATATAGAGCTCCCTCTTGGGGGTTTCCATAGGTAGACTACAATGGGGTCAAAGAAGTAATAGGACTTCCAAGCTCCGTTGATGTTGTTCCTCCTACTTTTTTGGGAAAATCCTCAAGGATTTCTGGGGATGTTTCCAACTCCTTATCTTTCCTTGACTCTGATTTCTCTGTCTGAGGAACTTCTATTTCTTGTGAAGGCATTTCAATATCCTTCATATTTACCTTTGCAGTTGTTGTATCCTATAACTCTGTTTCAAAACCTGGGAGAGGCCCTTCCTGATCTAGAGGGTGGGTCATGGATTCACCCTGCAAAATCTTTGGCAAACAACTTCGCCTGTGACTTTGGAAGGACATGAAACCAGTCTGTAAGTCGGGTGATAAGGCCCGTACCCTACTCAATACTTCCTCATAGGCTTTAACCTCTTTGAATATATCATCATAAATATACTTTCCGTGTTCATAAGCTTTCATATTGCAGTGTATCAAATGTCTGTTCACTACTTGATAAGGTTCATGCTTTTTGTGCTCAATATCTACCAGTTTTATTTCTTCGAGCGCTTCTTCTTCCACCTTGGAATGGCCCAATTTTAGTAATGGAAACTTTCCGATATACAAAGGGAATATTGTCTAGGATTTCTTTTGATCCGCCTTTAGCTCTATTTTGATGCCGCCTTTCACTATTTGGTGTGCTACCTCTCTCAATACCAGTCTGTTTGGGAGAAATTTTGGAAGCGCATGAGGGGGGATCGAGCACCCATAAACCCTAATGTAAGAGAAGTTTTCATCAATGAACCAATCGACTATTTCTTTGAGGTTTTCTGAGACTGTCTTAGAAATGCGAGGGGTTTCACAACCATAAAACATTTTATGCATTGGAATTACTATGAAATGACAAATTTCGTAAAACACATTCTTATCATTTTCTTCCCATAGCAGAGAGTGGTACTCGTGAATGGGTTCGGGACAAGTTATGTTCCAACTCCAATTCATCAGGGGAAATGGAGTCACAAAGAATATTGCGTCCATGATGTACGCCAACATGTAAAAGGCCACTAGCTGACCTTTAGATCTTGAAACTTTGTAATTTGAAACCTATTGGGCCAGGTTATCAGAAAAAATCTCTCTCCAGTTAAAAGTGTATCCTTCTGATGCTTCTTCTAAAAAGGGCACCCATTCTACAGGGAAATGGCAGGGATTTGTTTTTCCGAAGAGTCTACACAACATAATGGCTACATAGACCATGTACTCGTTCAAAGATGTTGTGGAATAAATTCCATGGGTATTGGCCCTAAATTTCTATGGACATCTCCACCATTCTTTGATTAAATCAGGATAAGTTCGGTCTGCCTCAGTACACTCCTTCCTTTGAAACTCAGTTGTAAATTTAGCATTATAAATGTACCTAGGATTTGGTGAGAGTTTGTAAATTACTTGTAGATGCTCTGGCCTGAATGAGCCGACAACGACCGCTTGATCGTTTAAAATGCTTCTTGTCAGGATATCAACCTTCTCCAAGGCCCAATTGATCATCTCGTTGTATGCCATGAGCTGAGGGTGTGTTGTGATCTTATGAAGCTCCAATTCTACTATATCTTGAAGGTGCTTCTCGGAATCAGCAGGAGAATTTTTTATTTCGTAATCTAGGAGTTCATACATTTCTCTCCAGGATTTAATTGAGTCGATGGTGTGTGGAGTAGTGTCATATATGATATCTCCTTCTAGGTTACGCATCTCCTCTATATCTTCCCTCTTCTTCGGTGCTTTCTTTGGAGCCATAGCTTTATGTTAGATGGAAAAACTGTCACAGAAAAGAAGCGTATGAGCTTGGCCGAATGCGAATTATCTTTGAAAGACAAAACAAGCATAGGTTGTGGAACACCGACTTTTAATTCACCTTAAACTCTTTTTATGATGAAAACACTGATGCAACTGACCTGTAATTAATTACATTTAATGTAAAAAATATTTCTGAGATACGCATTAGTGTCACAACATTTATCAATTATCTGTTTATTAATATGGCTGTATTTTGGTGCTTTTGAATTCAAAATTTGGAATATTTCATTCAACGGAAACCGAAAAATGAACAAACCTAAGAAGTTTTATTACCATTAATCATGCTTCCAAAATAGATTTAATTCAGCCTAAACACATATTATGAGTCGAGACTTCGCGTTTCGGGATTTCGGGGATCATGTTGACAAGAGGTATGTTATCGTTGAACCCTGAATCCCGAAATTGCGATAAGATTAACTTAATCTTTAATAATTACTAACTTCCATTTTTTGGGAAATCTGGGATCGGGATTCTGCGATTAGATATGTATTAAAACATATGTTCTCAGTAAACCCCGAATCCCAATTTTTTTTCAAAAGTTAGTCTTAACTCCAGGTTTTAATGTTTATAATGATTCTTAAAAAACGTGCATCAAAATTTAAAGACATTTTAATTTTCTGCCTTTATTATTTAAAAAATAAATCTTGTCAGGATTTCGATACCGATCTTTTTGGAAATGACAGTGAGGGTTATGCTTTATGAAAAGACAAAACCCGAAAAAGGAAAGTTTTAGTCTTAGAGATAAAAACTGTAAAAAAAAATTTCAACATAGGCTCCAATTGGGGACCTCGTCTCCTTGTAGGTCGAGGAGGATGAGTAGACTTAGTGCCTTTATTGGGTAAATGGAGTCAAAGGCTTATTTCTACGAAACTTTCTTAGGAAAGGGATACAGAGGGAAAAAGAGATTATGTCTTTACTTCTGAAAATATTTTCAAAACTTTCAACGTTGTAAAATCAGTTGCAGCCCCATTCATGATCTTCTCCTTCTCGCTACCGAATTTAAGTTTGCCTTAAGATAATCAAAACAATCCTAGGAAATCCAACAGATCTTGCAGCTTTTGAATTGCATCAAACAAAGTAGATTTCATGTTTTTAATCAGGGAGCCCTGTCTGAACTTAGGATGCAGATCTGGTTTCGAAAAGGATGGTAACCAGGGTAGAGTGAAATTTACATATGACAACCTTACAGATACCTCAGATATTGCTTCATTGCTAGCGAGTTTGTTCAGTACCCCGGTGAAGTTATCTGTCCCTTTTTACTGAATTTCCTTTCACCACTTTGAATCATAGTTATGCATTTAAATGCTGAGACGAGGGCAATCATTTCTGAATTTCCTTCCATCGGCTTATTGGACTAGATGGGGGTAATCAAATATGAATTTCCTTTCACCATCTGTCTTATATTTTATTTTTTGAACACAAATTGGGGGCAATTAGTGGTACTAATTATACCAGGGATGATACCTTCGTAAATTTGCAGTGGAGGTCTTTCAACTTGCTTTGATTACCCTGGACCAACCTTTTATTAAATTTCAAAGCACCTTATCCCGCAGGGAAAAAGGGAAAGATTACTTCCAGAGGCCTTCCTTCAAGAAAGCCTCAATCCTTAGAAACTGTTAAGAAACCTAGGAGAATCAGGATCAACCTACACATAACTTTGTTTAGTCGGAGAGTGAGGAGTTATGAGGACTGGATTACCTTTTAAGATCTGTTTTCCAGTTTCCAAAGCTAAGACATAATCTCTTCTCCCTCTGTGGGAAACCCATAAAGATGCTTGGTTTTTTAAGAAGGCAAAACCGAGGATAGAAAGGGGTGACAAAGAAAGACCTAGAAATCGAAAAACAAGGGTCATGGATTAAACCCAACTCTTGGAACCCTTTCTCGGAGACGCTTTACTCTCTCTGATTATTTTAATTACCTCTTATCTTTATCTAAGTGAAATTCTTAGGACCCAGAGTAAGAACTTGTTATTTTAGTGACATATCACACTTGCGAGACCATCAGTGCACTTTAGAGACCTTCGTTTGAAAAAATAGACTACTTTGGAAATTGCACCTTTGCCTTACCATTTTTGTTCTCTTTTGAAATAATGGAAAATATTTTCTATCACCTGTTTTCAGCGAATTTATCTTCTGATATATGGTCGTTTGTTTGCTCCTTTCGATTGTTTGGGCTTCAAGATGAGATCCTGCAAGGGAACAATACGAAGAGTATCAGGGATTTTAAAAGAATTGAATGCATTGAAAATTTCGTATCTGTACTTCTAGAAAAACATTGACCTATTTTATTTTTGACGAAAGTAGACTTACCAAAAAAAATTATGAAATAAAAAAGAAAACACAAACCGGTATATATAGTGGAAATTTTGGAAACCAATTATTCCATATAGTGTTTTAAATAACGCCCATTGACAGGGGCGTTGAGGATTTTACCGTCCAAATTCTCTAACAGAAACAAATTTTTTCCTTCAGGAGCTGTAACTTTGAATGGTCCGTACCAGATGTGATTGAATTTACCATGTTTTGATGAGTCTTCCTTCCTAGCATCCCATTTTAAAACCAAAACTCCAGGGAGAAATTCTTTGTCTTTGGCCTTACAATCGAATAACACTTTCATGTCTTCCTGGTATTTCTACAACCTTTCATCCACTTCAGCCCTATGTTGTTGAACTTCAACCAGCTGGTTTATTCTTCTTGTGACATGATTTGGTTCTTCTTTCTCATCTTGCAAAAGTTTTATTATGGGAAGCGCTAGATTTTTAGGTAATACTATGTCGGTCCCGTACACCATTTGGAAAGGAGAAATGTCGATAGACTTTTTCGTGCCTATCCGATTTTCCCACAAAGCGTATTTCAAATGCACATGCCAAGATTTCTTATTTTCGCTCAAAAATTTCTTAATTATATTGATTAGGATCTTGTTTGAAGACTCGGCCAACCCATTTCCCTGGGGGTAATATGCCATGGAATGACCAAGCATGACATTGTACTTTTGGAAAAAAATGACCATAACCATAGATTTAAAGGCCTGGGCGTTATCTGTGACTATCTTTCGGGGGCAGTCGAATCTAGACAAAATGTTCTCTTCTAATAAAGCTATTACCACCGAATCCGTAGCCCTTCTAGTTGGAATAGCCTCCACCCATTTGGTGAAGTAATCTGTAGAAGTCAAGATCCATTTATGTTGAGCTCTAGAATGAGGATTAATTTCGCCAATGAAATCTAATCCCCATTGCTGAAAAGGGGCCTCCATTTTGACCGGAACCAATGACATCGTTGGGAGTTTATGCTTGTCTGCGAACAATTAACAAGGGTTGCAGGTTCGAACCTTGGCGTTGACGTCTGAGAAATGTTTGGGCCAATAATATCCTGCCCTCAGGATCTTATAAGTCGTTTCCCTCCAGGAATTATGTCCTCCGCACACTCCTTCGTGAAATTGGCTTATGACCTTCTCTATTTCTGATTCAACCAAACAAACCAACAGGAAGCCAAGTGGGTCCTTCCAAAACAATTGTATTTTGGATATCCAGTACTTGACCGCATGTATCTTCAACGTTCTGTCTTTAGATGGGGGTAAGTCACTCAAGCACTTCAAGGTCAATAGGTAGGACACTATATCTTTGTACCAATCTGATGAAGCAAACTTCTCTTCTATTCTGATTTCAGTTATTTGTTCATCGAGCTTGTTCATGTCCACACACTCTTCACCTCCCTATAGGACATTTATTCCGAGAACTATGAAATTAGATTCATCTAGTAGTTTAGCCAAACCTTGTCCCGTTACTAGTCTCATTGGTTTTATTTCCAGGTCGAATTCTTGAATTTTGGCAAGCCACCGTCCTCTTTTGCCATCACTGTCGGACTGAACCAAAATGTCTTTTACAAAGCTGGTGGGTATGTACACAATCACCTTGGAATGAAACACGTAGGTTCTGAAAGCCTTTAACACCTTCACCATATCATATGATTGTTTTTCCATTATATCATATCTGAGTTCAACGTCTCTAAGAATTTTTCTAAAAAAGGCTATCGGTTGCTCGAAACCTTCTTCATTTTTCTAGACAAGTACCGCGACAAGTGTGTGCTCGGAGGTGAATGAGAAAATAAGAAAATTCTTTAGATAATCAGGGCTTGCTAGTACGGGTGCCTCACTTATAACCTTCTTGATACATGCAAATGATGCTTTGGCTTCTGCTATCCATTTCACTTCATTATTTTTCTTTAGTATATCTGTCATCAATTTCACGATTTCAGCAAAGTTTGGAATAAATCTCCTCAAAAAAATTATTTTTCCTAAGAATGACTGAATCTCTTTTACATTCCTAGGGATATTTATTGTGTTTGTAGCTTCAACTCTTTTAGGATCAATTTTAATCCCATCTATAGACACAATATGACCCAAGATTTTACCTTCTTGCATAGCAAAGTGAGACTTTTTGGGGTTTAAAGACAAACCAAACCTGCGACATTTCTCAAATGTCTGCTTGAGATGTATCAAATGATCTTCATCAGATTTAGAAAAAATGGTTAGATCATCAAGATAGATAACCACAAATTTGTCCTTTTCTCCAATGAAAGCGATATCCATAGCATGTTGGAAAGTAGCACCTGCATTCATTAAACCAAAAGGCATCTTGTCATACATAAATGTACCCCAAGGGGTGGTGAAGGATATTTTTTTTTTATCATGTTCACTGACAACAATTTGATTGTACCCAGAAAACCTGTCAATCATCGACATCCTATTTGCCGCAACTACTTTTTCTAAAATGTGATCCATTTTGGGTAGGGGGTAATTGTCTTTGAGGGAGGAATTATTTAAATTTCTAAAGTCAACACATAGTCTAATTTCCCTGTTTTTCTTTCTAACCGGGACCAAATTTGCTACCCAATCGGAGTATCTCAGTGGTACGATTATTTTTTCATCGAGGAGATTTTTGACTTCCCTTTCGACCACGGGCAATAAAATAGGATTGATTTGTCTGAGTTTTTGTCTAAAGGGTTTGACACTAGACTTCAGGGGTATCTTATGTTCAATCACAGTGGTGTCATAGGTTCTCATCTCTTCATATGACCAAGCAAAAATGTCCTTGTACTTTCTAAGAAACTCCGAGTATTTGCTTTTGGTTTCTGGGGATATATATTTGGATAGTTTCACCAACCGAGGGTTTTCTTTAGTACCTATGTCACAGTCCTCAACCTCTTCAGGTTGAGGCTGTAGAGTGGATATTAAAGGGATATCATCTTGATTGAATAATCTTTCCAAGCGAATCAGGCCCTTGGAGATCTGGTTATTTTTAAGACTGAGCATTCAGTGATTCATGATTTTATCGGGGAACTCTTGAGGATCCTCCCCTTCCTGCATGATCCAAATAGGATCATTTTGGTTTTCTTGATCTGTATGTGTTTTGACAAACTCATCTATTGACTCTAAAAATTTGCAAAGCTATTCATCATCCTCAAAAACTTGCCAATGTTGTACTTTATTTGGTATAGAAGGTCGGTGTGTCATATGTATGTGGTATTTCAGTTTAAACGTGGCGGGAGGTGTGAATGTTGAGGCTGCTTTGGCTAATGCATCAGCCTGTTGGTTTTCATTTCTTGGAATGAAATGAACCTTGACAAAGGAGAAAAAAATTTCGATTAGATCCCAGATGCAATTCTTGTAGGACCTCAACCTAGGATGTTTGGCCTGGTACTATCAGTTTACCTGTTTTATGATTAAATCGGTGTCACCAAAGACTTCGAGGTTTTTTATTTTCATTCTCCTAGTGGATTCTAATCCTAATACTAAGGCTTCATACTCGCATACATTATTTGTGTAGTCCACATTCCACTATAGCCTATAGGAAAAGGGTATTACAAATTGATCATCCGGAGCCACAAGGAGTGCCCCTGCTCCAACTCCAAAGTAGGATGAAGCATCGTCAAAAAACATCTTCTATACACCAGTGCTATATACATTTTTTTTTATCTTTTCTTTTTCTGAATCTTCCTCTGTACAACTTTCATCTATATGTACATCAATATCGTCATCAATGGATAAGACACAATTACCTAAATCTTGATCAGCTATATATATAGGGTGGTTATTTGGGTTATGTGGATCACCTACTGTGAATGCCAACCTAGTTTCTCTGTATAGACACATATATTGTCCTCCAAAAACTAGAATCGTAGCATATGTCATGTCAAGTTGGAGAGATCCTCCAAGCTTGGCACCCCATGACCTAGATAACAACATACCATATTTCAAAGGGATATTAGCGACCACTACGTCCATAAGAATTCTTTTTGCAGGTCTTTGTATCAGATTTACCACCAAGTCTTTAATCATGCCTATGCATTTGAATTTTCTTGAATCAAATGATTATAAATTTTAATAAGTCCTAGTGATTTCGAGACCTAATTTATCCATAATGGCTTTAGGCATCACATTGTGGGATGCTCCAGATTCTAGCATACAGTTATGGAGTAGGTGGTCGGACAAGGTCAACGTGATATAGAAGGGGGCAACAGTGTCTCTCGCACCTTTGAAATGTGGACCAAAAACTATGTTCGGCTTGTCATCTTCTAAGTTGATGACATCGGCTTGGATTTAGTCTTATGAAAAGATAATCATCTTGGCAATTGTTTTTTTGTATATGGGATTTTTATCCAGTTCAAAAAGTGGTATAGGGATTTTGATTTTGTTTATTTCATTTTCTAGACTAAAATTTCCCAGGGCCTTGTCTCTCTCTATGTTTGGGGCCTCCATTCCTTTCTTTTCAACTTTTCTTTGTGGTGCGGATTTGGTTTCACTCACAGGGACCTGTGTTTTCACGATGGGTGTTCCTACTGACTTTGACTTAACAGGTCGTATGTCAACGGCGTGGGTTTTTGCAGTCTGTTTCTCGGCAACCTTTGGAGCCGCTTCATCAGTTTCTCCCCTAGGCAAGATATTTTTTGTTGGGGTGGTTGGAAGACTCTTGTTCATAGGTATTAAATTGTATTTCTCGTGCAGTTCGGCTATAATATCATCTGCGATACCCTGATAGGTCAAATCTTCAGAAATACCGTTGCTAACATCATCTTCCGATCTAACTTCTTTATTTAAGGATTTTTCGTAATCTTGTCTAGATAAATAGGGTGATTTACTATCGTCACCAAGATTATTTATATCATCATCTAACTCTTCAAAATATTCTAGGTCTTCCTCTCCAATGAAGTTTTCACTTTTGAAGGGGGTTGGGATTTTTTTATCCTCATTCTTAATTTTTTTTTTGGGGGCCTGAGGATCAGGATTCCTTCTGAAATCCTTCCTATGAAAATGATCCCTTTTTGATTTATCTAGTTTCATTTTTGAGATATTATTTGACAGTTCTCTAATTACCTTAGCCATCTCGTCTATTTTATCTTCCGAGGATTTCCCTGATCCTGAGGATCCACCTTGTTCTTTGAATTTCCTACTTTCTTTGTTCCTGGTTTCTATTTTTTCTTTTAATTTCCTTGATGCCATCATGTTCGATTCGATTTCTAGGGCATCATCTTTCATTTTCATGAGATCTACTGATCTCATTTCTCTCAATAATAGAGCGAAGTTAGGATCAAAGGCTCCAGCGAAAATCACCTTTGTTGAGGGTTGAGAAGGTTTGACCTTGACCGATATTTTATTATACAACTTGTTAAACCTTTGCGTGAACTCGAGAAATGATTCTAAGTTTTTCTTTCAAAGGGCTCCAAATTCAGTTAGGTAATAGAGGTGGTCTCTCCTTTCCCCCCATTGTCTGATAAAATCATTTTCAAGTTCTTCTTAAGATCTTAGAGATCCTGCTGCTAAGGCTCGGAACCAGGTCCTCACCTGTCTTTCGAAAGTTTGAATGAGGAGTCTAGAATAGACATCTTCGTCTTCGATTCCGAGGATGTCGGTAAATTGGTCAAATAAATTTATGTGTTCTTGAGTGGTTAAATATCCTTCCCCTATAAATTTGGGAAGGCTTTTCATATAATTTTCGAGAAGGTCGTGTAGGGGAACTAGGAGGAGAAGGGGGGCATATCTGGCAGGTACCTTAGCAAAGATTCCAGGAAGCAGTGCTTGGCCGCCTGCTGGTCCTCCTGGGGCACCGCCCCCATCTCCTGTGCCTCCGTGTGAAACTATTGATGGATTTGAGCCTAAAACTCAGAGTGTGTGAGGAGAAGGTTCAAGGAAGTTTTGGGGTATACTCTTCAAGAAAAGAGAATGTATTGTTTGAAGGAGGAAGCGAGATGAATCTCTCAAGTGTTTCCTTAACGTTCAACTATGTAAAATCAGGATGACAAATAGTATGTATGGGTGAAATGATTTGTTTAAGGGATCTTCATGATTTTAAAATATTTTTCGGATCGGAGACTGGAGAGGTCTGCTTGTCATCCGTGTTCTTTCTGGTGTTCTTTCGGCTTAAAGCCAGTTTACTTATCCTGGAGTTGCCAAGTGAAAAATCAAGGTAGCCTTAGAAGGTTTTTCTATCTTTTTTCACTATCAAAGAAAGAAAGTGTCAATGTCATTCTTCCCAGGGAAAAGTTTCGTTTCTTCGATCCCCGACAACGGCGCCAAAAATATGTTGTTCCTGAGTTTATACTTTAAGGGTATAAAGTATACCATCAAGGCATCCAAAAAGATAAAGAGAAATAAGGGATAAGAATCAATTGTGAAGGGTAAATCAGAGTTGGTTTCTCAATTGTCTCTGTCTAGCTTCCCATTGCTCTTGGATGCTGATGTCTCTCTCGATAACTACCCATGAGCATTCTAATTCGACCCGGGTAGTTGTTTTTTACAGGATAGTATTAAATAAGTTTAAGGCAATGCTAGTTTGATCTTGAAGGCTAGGTTCTATGTTAGGCGTTCTATTATTTGGGACAGTCATGGGGAGTAAATTTTTATTGAATTATAAAATGTTTAAAGATTTGTTGCTTCAGTTTTGAGGGATGAAATAGAAAAGGAATTTTGGAACACAATAACAGTAGAGCTTGTTTCCTGTACTTGAATTAATTTGAAAATAGTAAAATAATAATAAAAGTAACGCTGCCGAAAAATATGAGGCTTTAATCATTAAAGACTCTCATATCATAATAGAAGAAGGAGAGAAAAATGATATTTCTAATGAAATATAAATATAACAATCTAAATGACCTACAGGTCTTGAAACTGCTGATAGCAATCACAGAGGAAAATCTGTAAATGATTAGATAATCAAAAGAATTCAAACTATAATAGAAGTTTGAGTTAAACTATAGCTGATCATTCATTAGAAAGACATGAAAAGAAAGATGTTGAAAGATATTGAAAACAAAGTAAAGGAACACGTAGCTTCAAGTTGACATAATTCAGAATCTCTTTTGCATTATCTGTATCGCTGTAAATCGGAAAACTTCTAATACAATTGGCTCCCAAAAAACAAAAATCCCTTTCTCAGTCTTGTGAAATTATAGTTATACATGATCACCAAACCTTTTTTCTATTGGTGATTAACTAACATCCGAAGACTAACGGTTACATGAATGAGCAATGTTGAATCGTTTTCATTTCTATTTTAACTTCTTTATTATTTCAATGATGAAAATATCCAAAATAGTATTTCATGTCTTCGTTGATGAACTTCCTTCTTCTATTTTAAGACAGCGAATACATTTTCCCAGAAACTGTACCAAAACTCTGGGAGCCTCTGGAATATATTTCACCTCAAATAGGAAGAACTTTCTTTGTAGTTCAGGCAGACGGTCTTCGATTATCTTTCTTGTGAACTTAATAGTTTGTAACTTTAAGTTCGACATCAATATCCATTTGTCAATTTGAGTGACATTGATTACCTTTATTTGTGGGATCTCTACCTGGATTTCTTCCAGATCCTCCTTGAATCTTAACTGATGCTTACCAATGTTAATTTCTCCTAACAACCCTAGATAGTTGTTTCTTTCAATGTTCAATGAAGCTTTCTCTAAAAGGTCAAAAATTCCTTGACAGTCGTCATTAACCTCTGATGATGCACGCTCCCTCCACAACCCGCAGGTCGGAAGGTCCACGTCAACACAGGATCTTTCCCTTAACACTAGCCGAAGAGCTTCAGAATGGCTCTTCTATTTCCCTTTTGGGAAATCTGCACCCACAGTCAATTTTCAAGAATTCCCCCTTTTTCTTCGGGAAATTGGACTTCACACTTTCGTGAATCCGTTGGTCACGCACTCATATCTCATATCTTCGAAACCTGAAAATAGTCATTGCTGACCCTTCCTCTTCCTCTTTCGGACTTTTCCCTATCGTGATTTCGGTGGTCTAGGTATCCAACAACTAGTTCCCGTGATTCCCAAAACCCAATGTTCCAAAATTCCGAAACGCTCACAAGGTTGACTTTTCAACGCCCCTTTACTCCATCGGGACTTCGGACTTCACGATATCGTGAATCCTAATGCAAAAAAATCATAACTTCACTCCTCGAAACTCCGATATGATCAATGGAGTTGACTCTGTGCCAATAGTGCGCCACCTATCCACTCGCTGACTCCTTTGTGGCCCACATAAATCCTTTATCTTTTCGGGGCTTCGTGGTTCATGATTTTGCGATTCCCGTTGCAAAGTTTATGGGATTTCAATCTACAAAAACCCGATATAGAAATCCACGTGTAAATCCAATGACCCTTGTGGATTGGATCTACGGTCCTACTCCTCTTGAGCTTAGAACCTTTTGGGAATACTCGGTGTATCTCCCCTGTTCCTCCGTGAGATCTAACGGCCCACGGGACTTCGCGGTTTGTTCTTCCTTTGAGAATTTGTCCTTCTGCGGCCTCTCGTTGCTACACTTTCCTTCAACCTCTTAAGGTACTTGTCTCGTGCCTTCCTTCAACTCCTTCGAAGGTTCAAATCCTTGTGAGCTTTCCACGGATATACGTCTTTTAGAAAGACCCTTGCACGCACTCCTTGCGACAGACTTTCAAACACTTCCAAGTGTTGAAATCCTTCGACTCTGCGCACACCTGCAGCAGTAGTCTCTCAATACTTCGCTTAGGTTTGCAACCCTAAGACTTCACTCAGCCTGCGCACTCCTTGCACGGCTCCTGTGCCAAACTGCACTTCTGTGGAAATGAGAACAAAAGCTTTCTCTCCTGAGCTTTCAGAGACACACCTATGAACACCTTGTCGACACACTCCTTGCAGACAATTCAACTGCACTCCTTGCAGGAAATCTTACTCAGATAGAGAAACAATTGAAACTCATTCATTTTTCCTTTCCTCTTAGATTTCAAACATTCAATAAGAAATCATTCATACATAGCATAAAAGCAATTGCATGATAGAAAGAGTAAAAACATTCATGAGCATAAAATTCAAAGATGCATACACAGAGAATATATGGACACCATGAGCCTGAATCACAACTTTCTTGTATTAATTCAGAACTTCTGTACATGGAGTTTGCTACACAGCTCTCTGCTTCTCTTTTATGCTCATAATCATGCTAATGTTACAATACACAATGAGGGTGTCTATATCTCGTTTCCCTCTTGCACTCTAAAACTGTCTAATCTACACATTCAATTCTACCTACTTGCATTAACTACCATAAATGCCTCCTACCTACTAAGGATGAGAGAAAATCACTCAAGGTCCGGTTACATTTTACAAGTGCACTTCTTCTTAATGGATTCATTTAAGATCGCGCAATAACTTCAAGGTGATTTCAAAATTTGTGTTGGGCGCTCTTCTAGCTATCCGTTGTCTCTGCGCTAGCTCGCTTGAGTTTCTCCTGCATCATACTCCCTCGCTTGAAAATTTTCATGGGATCCTTTCCATGAGCTCGCGCATGGTGTGTCCATGCCTCTGGATCTCCGCTTCGTTCGCCCAGCTGGCATCTTCAATTGGATGGTTCTTCCATTTGACCAGATACTCAAAGTATTGCTTTCGTCTGGTCTTTTTGCTCACTCTTTTATCCAGTATGCGCTCCATCTACGGATTATCTGCAACTGGCATCTGCTTTGTCCACTGGATTACTGGTTGTTCATTTCCTATCCCTACTTCCTAAGCTTTATATGGGTACAAATCTAAGATATTGAATATCGGATAAATTCCGATCCCATCGGGTAATTCAATCTCGTAAGCATTCGCCCCAAATTTCTTCAAGACCTTACATGGTCTGATTTTCTTCATATTTAGCTTATTATATGTTCCTCTCGGGAACCTTTCCTTTCTCAAATGTGTCAGAATTAAGTCACCAACCTCAAATTGAAGTTGTCTCTTGTGCTGATCAGCTCTGCGCTTATATTCCTGGCTTGAATTCTGCAATCGCTCCTTCACCTAGCTGTGAAGTTCCTTCATCACCTCTACGAATTCTTTTTCACTAGCACTCCTAGTCATAGTCTGTTCTGAATCCCTTAGCTCATAAATTCCTCTTGGTTGCATGCCATAGACAATATGAAATGGACTATGCCCTGTGCTTCTGTTGACTGAGTCGTTATAAGCAAATTTTGCCTGTGGTAATATGTTGTCCCACTGGCTATGGTGTTCTATCACCAGGCTTCTCAGGAAGTCTCCCAGACTTCTGTTCACCACTTCTATCTGTCCATCTGTCTGAGGATGATAAGTTGAACTAAACGACAAGTTAGTTCCCAACTTCTTCCATAAGGTCCTCCAAAAGTTCCCTATGAACTTGGTGTCTCGATCCGAAACTATGCTTCTTGGTAAGCCATGAAGTCGAATGACTTCTTTGAAAAATAGATTCGCAATGTGAGTTGTGCCACTGGTTTTTTGACATGGAATGAAGTGTGCCATATTGGAAAATCTATCCACCACAACAAATATTGAGTCAAATCCTCTTTGTGTTCTTGGCAACCCCAATATGAAATCCATGTTGATTGCATCCCATGGTCTCTTAGGTATGGGTAATGGTTGATAAAACCCGACATTCTGTCTTCTTCCCTTCGAATGCTGGAAAATTCTGCATCTGTCCACGAATATCTTGACATCTGCTTGCATTCTTGGCCAAAAATATGACTCATTCAACTTTGTGAATGTATTTTCATGACCAAAGTGCCCTGCCAATTCTCCACTGTGCTTCTCCTTCAGCAAATTCTCCCTCATAGAGCATTTCAGAATACATGGTTGATTACCTTTAAACAATAATCCTTCCTGGATAATGTATTCTATCCATTGGCTTCTGTCTCTGAGAATTGGATTCTCAGCTGCTTCATATGCTTCCTTAAAATCCTGATGATCCTTGTATATGTCACTGAGATCATCAAAACCCAAAGTTTTGACTTTGAACTCCTGCAATAGCAAACACTTCCTGCTCAAAGCATCGACGACTTTGTTAGCAGTACCATAAATATGTTTTATCACAAAAGTGAAAATTTTCATATATTCCACCCATTTGACATGTCTTTGATTCAACTTTTCCTGTTGAGTCACAAACTACAGTGCATGATTGTTACTGTATAATACAAACTCCTTCGGGATCAAGTAATGTCTCCATTTCTTCAATGCCTCTATGATTGCATAGAACTCCTTATCATAAGTGGAGTATTTCACTTTCGCTTCATTCAGCTTCTCGCTGAAGTATGCTATCATCCTGTCTTCTTGACTCAAGACTGCTCCTATTTCAAACCCACTTGCATCACATTTCACTTGAAATGTTTTTCAGAAATCCGGTAACACCAAAATTGGTTGTTCCGTAATCTTCCTCTTCAACAAATTAAAACTCTTTTCAGCCTCTTTTGTCCAGTGAAAATATTTGTGTCTTTTATTCACTGTGTCCATCATTGGCGCACTAATTCCACTCAAATTCCTAATGAATTTTCGGTAGAAACTAGCCAATCTGTGAAAACTTCTCACCTCAAAGATATTCTTTGGTGATGGCCAATTCTTGATTACCTCCACCTTATCTAGATCCATATTCAACTTATCTGCAGAAATAACAAATCCTAAGTAAATGATCTTCGTCTTCATGAATGAGGATTTCTTCACATTTATCAACAACTTCTCCTGTTGTAGTCTCTGCATCACTATAGTCAAATGTTTCAGATGCTAG
This sequence comes from Picea sitchensis, assembly GCA_010110895.2. Classification (NCBI taxonomy): domain Eukaryota; kingdom Viridiplantae; phylum Streptophyta; class Pinopsida; order Pinales; family Pinaceae; genus Picea; species Picea sitchensis. The sequence continues at coordinate 153,014 of SNQJ01S0020364.1, read as the reverse complement.
GCCACTGTTTTACTGAAAATCAGTATGTCATCCAAATACATAATGACAATTTTTCCGATGAACTCCCTCAGGACTTTATTCATCAACCTCATGAAGGTACTCGACGCATTTGTTAAGCCAAATGACATAACAAGACATTTATACAACCCTTCGTTGGTTTTGAATGTCGTCTTCCATTCATCACCCTCTCTCATGCAGATTTGATGATAAACGCTTTTCAAATGAATATTTGAAAAATACTTTTCTCCACTCAAGCAATCCATCAGATCATCCATCCTTGGCAATGGAAATATGTACCTGATGGTTATCTTGTTAATCACCCTCGAGTCAGTACACATCCTCTAGCCTTCATCTTTCTTCGGACTGAGTACTGTTGGAACAACACACAGACTCAAGCTTTCCCTGACCAGACCTTTGTCCAATAAATCCTGGACTTACCTTTTAACCTCTTCATTCTCTTGCGGCATCAATTTGTACATAGATTTGTTTGGCAAATTGGCTCCTGGTATGAGATCAATGTGATGACTCACACTTCTGATCGGTGGCAACGAATGAGGTAGTTCGTCCACTACTATATCAGGGAACTCTTCCAACAACTCCTGAATCTCTTCTGGTAAATCATCCACTCTTTTTCTAGTCAAAACAATCTTCGGTTTCCTGACCACAATGAATTGCAGTTCTTCCTTCTTCTTAACCTCTGTAATAAGTTCCTTCCCACTCATGAGAAGTACAATGTTGCTTACTTCCGGTTTCACCTCCTTATCCTTGATTGGAGGCAACATGTGAGTTCTCCCATTCTTTTCTAGGGTGTATGTGTTCGTTCTCCCATCATGAATCACATTCTTGTCATATTGCCACGATCTAACCAGCAATAGATGACAAACATCCATAGGAATGAAATC